>OZ010592.1:971294-1008794 GCA_963932145.1 Acanthosepion lycidas
ATCCGCCTAAGACTGTCAAAAGGGCGTAATGCAACCATACATAGTGTCTACACATCTATCATGACTCATACTGATGAGTTGAAAGAAGCTTTTTATGAGGATCTGGATAGACTGATCATAGAAACACCTTGGAAGGACAAAATTATCATACTTGGTGATTTTAATGCGCAGGTCGGACGCGACTCCAATGTCTGGATAAATGTTATCGGTAAACGTAGCATAGGGAAGGCGAATGCTAATGGGTTTCTCTGATCAGTCTATCCAGATCCTCATAAAAAGCTTCTTTCAACTCATCAGTATGAGTCATGATAGATGTGTAGACACTATGTATGGTTGCTGCTGACAAGAACAACACCAGGCTTTTCTATGAAAGTCTCAAGGCTCTTTATAGCCCCAGGGCCAGTGGCAGTGCACCAGTTTATTCATCTGATGGCGAGACACTTCTCACAGATAAGACTACGTTTCTCAACTGATGGGCTGAGCACTTCAATACTCTTTTGAATCGTCCTATGCCAGATGAAGCCCCCTAGTCTATTTCCCAAAGGCAATTGCTTGAAGAAATAGACTATCTGCCTTCTTTCGACAAGGTTGTAAAAGCCACCAAACAGACCTCTGGAAAGTCTCCTGGCGTAGATGGTATCCCTGTTGAGATATTCATGCACGGAGATATTCACCCGACAAAGAAATTCAGGCAGCTCTTCTCTTTGACTTGGAACAAGGGTGTCGTTTCACAAGACTTTAATGATGTCTCCATTGTCCATCTATACAAGCGCAAAGGTAACCGGACCATATGTGACAACCGCAGAGGGATATCAGTCGCTGGGAAGATACTTGCACGTGTTCTTCTGAACAGGATTTTGGAGAAATTTGAAAAGTCCGTATACCCAGAATTGCAGTGTGGCTTCAGGCCTGGAAGAGAAACTGCAGGCATAATATTCTCTATGATGCAGGTTCAAGAGATGTACAGAGAACTGACCTCTACATGGTCTTTATCAACCTGACCAAGGCTTTCGACACAATCAACCGCAGTGGCGTTTGGATGATTTTACAGAAACTCGGTTACCTGGAAAGGTTCATCTCAGTAGTCCGGTTCTTTCACGAGGGGATGCTGGACAGAGTACAGGCTTGCAGGGAATCATTTGCTTGAAGCATTCCACGACCTAGTCAAAAGGGTCTACATAAAGTTCCGGTCAGACGGGGATCTGTTCAACCTCAGACGACTTCAAGCCTGGATAAAAATTATGATCCATGAGCTACTTCATGCCGTCGATTGCATCCTCGTGACTCACTGCCTGGAAGAGATCCAGTTGTTAACATCCATGTTTGCTCTGGCGTCAGAAGGATTTGGTTTGACTATCAACACAAAGAAGACCGAAGTCATGTATCAACCAGCTCCTGACAAGAGCTACATCAATCCCCTTGTTTATATCAACACCATTCCCCTAAAGTCAGTAGAGGATTTCTGTTATCTGGGAAGTATTTTGTTAAACTCATTGACTATAGATGACGAGTTCACACAATGGATTGCGAGAGAAGGCAGTTCCTTTGGAATGCTTAGACGTAGGCTATGGGATAAACATGGTGTGAGACTGAGAAACAAAATCAATGTATACATGTTTGTGGTTCTCAACACTCTTTTGTATCGTTGCGACAGTCTATCGTTGCCTTATTAAGCTTCTAAATGCAGAATTAAATGGCAGGATAAAGTCTTCAATATCGACGTCGTAGAACGATGTGTTGTACCCAGCATAGAAAGCCAGATAATCAAGGCACAGCTTCGTTGGGTGAGGCACGTGTATCGGATGGAAGGCCAAGAATTCCGAAAGCAATCTGCTTCAGTGAATTAGACATGGTAACAGACCACTACGTAGACCGAAACTGAAGTACAAAGACATGTTAAATACAATCTCAAGACATGAAGCATCGGCCTTGATAGGTGGGAAAATAATACCCAAGCCCGTGCAACCTGGAGGAAAACCTGCAAAAAGGCATCGATGTCTTTGAGAACAGGCGTACCAGTCTCCTCATTGAGAAACGTACCATGAGGAAAACCAACTGTAGCACTCAGAATCTACTTTATAAAGACAACATCTGCAGTAGGTACTGCGGCTCTGGAATCGGACTCTACTCTTACGAAAGAACTCATCGGTAAAGTATCGATAGAATACTAATGCGTTGACTCACATCGCGTGAATGCATGATATATATATATATATATATATATATATATATATATATATATATATATATAATTACTTTTTTAACAGGCATTATTTCTTCTTACAATAAATGTTATATTTAGAGTGTACACGAGTTTGAATAGTCATTCCTGTTTTTTCTTCGTTTAAACAATGAAATTCATGTTTACCGACAGAAAGATCGAGGCGTCCTACAAAGGGATATCAGATCTGTATTTTCTTTTTCAATCAGGGAAGCTAATTTCAAGTAAGTCTGCCTCTTACCCTGGTAAAATTGGTAAGGCCCATGTAAATTAAATGTTGTTTCGCTGATTGAAAAAGTGAATGCAATTTCCAACTCTGTCAAGTGACGCATTTTATTTCGTAGAAGTTCTTGATTTCTTGACCGGTAGAAAATGAATTTCAGTACTTTAAAATATAACTGATCCATCTATTCACATTAACCTATAAAATTTAACGTTTTGCATATATATATATATATATATATATATATATATATATATATATATATATATATATATATATATGGAAATTATTTTCAGATAGAGTGTAAAACAAAAACAATGTCTTGAATATTACTTGCTTACTTCTTACCAGACTTTGAATTATGACACATTGTACCGTCCACATGTTTTGACTGACATTTCCACCACCTGATCCACATTCGTCAATATTCTCAAATTTAAAAACTTTGATAAACCAATGTCATACTCGCTTTTCTGTATAAGCATTTGAAATAAAATAAACCCTGCATTACCTTGATAACGTCACTCAGAAAACGAAACACGTCGGCTAAGAATAGGTTTTTCTCTTGTTTTTTTATTCATATATATATATATATATATATATATATATATATATATATATATATATAGTAATAATATATATATAGAGATATAGCATAACTTCATAGTGAGAATCGAACTGAAAAATATGCTAAGGTAATTTAATAAGCATCTCACAGGCAGGAACTATAAAGAAATAGTTGCAAACAATCAAACATGCATTTGAAATAGTTTGGAACACATAAGGAAGAAAAAGCTTACAGAATGTAACTTAGTCGATAAGTTTGAACACCATGAGATATAAAAACGTGTCCTACAAAGAGATGTAAATGAGCAAGTATTCTTGAAAGCAACAACAGAAAGACAGCTGTGGAGAGTCATGATCCCCTACGTCCTGAAGAGACACAACACAAGAAATGTGAACAGATAATATATATTCATGTGAACAGATTGATACAAAAGCAGCCAGCAGTGAGTATTAAAGAATTACAAAATCCAAGCAGACATATTTGTTCTTAAAGCTCGGTGATTGGAAGCGATATTTTTGGAAAATATTTCCACCAAAAAGTATCCGTCGTAATCTCATAAAAAGATGAATTTTACGGCTTAATTGCAACGGATTTGGAATTTATTATTGGATTTTCTTTTCTTTCTATTATTCTAAGTTTATGCGAAAATGCAAAATAATACGTTGCTGGATTTCAAATGTAATGATAACAAATGAAATCCGAATAAAAACGATACATGAAAGGCGATACTGCAATGCTACTGCCTTTTATTATTTATACGACGGTGGATCAAGAAGTTCATATTATTAGATTTATGCGAGAATGAAATAAAACTGGATGCTGCTGTATTTAGAATGTATATGCTTAGTGTAAAAATAATTATGATTTGTAAGCGTCAAATTTAAAGCTGTTGATCCCAGCTACGTATAAAAATTAGTAATGTAAATAAGAAGCACTAGAATGTACACAGTGGTACCAACAATAAACAAATCCGGTCAGTTTGGTAGCGTATAATTCTGGAATATTGCAACTGATGACTTCTTCGAAGCTTTTTTTTAGTTGTTGCTTCTTTGTTGAAGACCACATCTTTCATTGGAATTGCCGAAATGCTTGAAAAAGTGATTACCGTTCGGAGAGGGTTTTGGTGAGTTTCCTTACTAGTTTAGTATAATTTGGGAAGAAATGCGATCAAACGTTATAATAGAGAACTGGTTTTTCATTTGACCAAGGTTGGACGTAAATATTACAGTTCTTCTGTCATTGTCTGGCAATACAGCTATACTGTGATAGTTTCGCCTGGATTCAAGTCTTAGTGAATGATTCCACGTACTAACCAACAAACAGCAGTCATAACCTTAATTTGGGATAGTTTTGGTTTTTGTGTTTTGGTATTTCACTCTGTCATTATTTACCAGTCATGGTCTGAAACGTCATCACTTGTACAGAATTTAGATTTTGTCACCTATCAAAATACGATCAAGGAATGAATTGTTTTTCTTATGCAAATGAAGAACAGAACTGCTTTGTAACAGAGAAATATTTAGTTCGTTCAGCAAACATTTGTCCAGCTTTTATGACTTTCTGGTTTGACGCAACTGTGTTATTAACAAAACTCGGAAAGAAAAGTGAAAGATTAGTTGGCAATACAATAAATGAGTGCGAGAAGAAAAAATGAAGTGTAAGAATCTAAAAGCTAAAAGAAAAGAGAAAACTCAAAGTGTGAACTATGTATTGGAGATGTCAGGATCTAGCAGGTACAGGAATTTAACTGTCTGGGTAGTGTAGCAACAGATATCCGAAGGCGCGTAGAAATAGAAAAATACGTCTACCAGATACAAAACAAAGTATTAAAAGAGAGGAAAATATCGTTAGAAATAAAGAAACAAGTGCTGAACTGCCGTGTAATTAGCGGCCCTTCTATATGGCAGTGAATGTTAGACAATATCCGAACAGATGAAGAAAATTTATATGGGCAACAATGATGCTTTAAGGAAAATAAAAACAATTGAAATTTCTGGAGCCAATAATAAGGTGGAGAATTTAAAACTCATTGGACATATTGTAGGTACTTAGAAATATTTAAAGCAACAAAAATAATAGGTTTTCGAGAGCCATCACCATCCACCGCCTGAAAGAACATGCAATATAAGAGAATAATTAGAAGAATTTGATACAAATGTTGAAAAATTTAGTCAATGTTTAGGTTTTATGCAAATTTTCAAATTGTTTTGCGTCAGTCCACTTCAGTGATGGCCCTAAAGTAGTTGTCAGCAATTGCAGACTGACATTTGAGACATTCATCACTTTCAAGGTTCTCATCTCTAAAAGGTACACACCAGCCATAGAGAAAATCTAACGAGAAACAGCTGTCTATATTTCTGAGATGAAGAAGGCCGGAGCGTACAACGGCCGAAATGTTGTGATAAACATGGCAACAAAGATGAGGACAATAGTCCGAATAATGTAAATAATGAACGAGAAACATCTTTATATATACACATTTTCCAACCACCAGCCAACAATAACCAACTAGATTCCACAATCAATTAACCGTATGTTATCTGACAATTCAACAAACCACAAAAGATTATGAATCAGCTCCAAAATATAGTCGATTTTCGGCAACACTCATATACGCACCACACTGTAAAAAAAAAAAATCATATTGTTTAACCCACCGGATCACAAAAACTTAAAAACGTATAAAAATATTCATTAAACTCATCCAAAAACCGTTTCTATTATAGATTCAATGAGTATGGCTGATACTGGCTTCCAGGTGAGTGACTCACTGCGTCTTTTTGGGCTAACATTCCAGGTTGAAATGAAGTGGAAAGACAATATTGAATCCATTGCTAGGTCAGTTGCGAGGAAGGGTGGTTCACTGTGTCGTGCTAGACGATATTTTCTACAGTTTATCTTTCATATCTGTTTACCATTCATCCATGCTTAGAATATTGCTGCCACATATGATCCGGTGCCCCTGCTATTTACCTTGAGCTCCTTGATAAGATCCAAAGAGGAATAAGCAATATTATTGGTCCTGATCTGGCGGCTTGGCTTCAGTTACTTTCCCACCGCCGTAAGGTTGTCTCCCTTTGCCGTGTCCCATGGTAATTGTTCGGGTGAGCTTTCGCTATGGTGTCTAAACTCTAGGATGGCGACAAGGTCTCACCAGTTTACAGTTGAGCTGGCAAGACGTAACCGTAAATTCTATTCTAACAGTTTTTCTCGCGCTTCTTGCTTGTGGAACTTCCTTCCAGCTCTATGTTGTCCAGCTAACTTTAATCAGCAAAAAATTAAATGCAATGTCAATCGCTATGTACTGGTTTTCTGATTACTCTTCCTCTGTTCTTGCTCTTGAATAATGTTTTTTTTTCTAACTCTTCCACACCCGGTAACCCTCTTGCGTCTCATTCGCTTTAGTGCATTTCTTGGGGTTAACTCGATTAAAAAAGTCCAAACGATATTCAACAGAGACGCAGTAAAAAACCAGCTGCAGTTGCATTGAGAACATGACACAAATAATAAAAATCACAACCGAAAAATAACCAACAAATCAGCCACACAAAAAAAACTCACCTTTAACTCCAGAGGATAGAATGAATGTCTCTTAAACGACACCTACCTGAAAAGCAATATAATGTAACATGCCATTATTTAAAAAAAAGCATATAACCAAGGAGAAAATATAGATATGAGTAACTGAAAGAACGGGAAAATTGAGAAACTAAGGTAACCAAATAGCCTTTACCAATAGTAAATACGTAGACAGCACAGCCCTTTCCAAAAATATATGGGAATTTCACAAAAATGAAAATAAAAAACAAACAAAAAATATCGAAAATAATGAAAACATCATCGACCTATAACAATAAACCCCAAAATGTAATTCCTTTGGTTGAAGAAATAGATATAATTACCTTCCCAGATAAATACAGAATAATTACTAAATAAACGATCAGAACGTATCTAAAAACGCGGAAAAACATATTTTTTACTGAATTATTTAAAAACCGAAATCTAAAACGAGTAGCTTGTAAAATATCACCAAGATAAATGTAAATCTATGTCCTATATAAAATCCAGATATTACGCTTTAAACTATACACACAAATACGATAACCTACGATAATCTAAAAATAAAGTAGATAAATAATAAACAAATTAACAAACTGTACAAATCCACGCATAACCACAACATTTGTTGCATTTTGTGCAACAAATCTTATATGGTATCACTCAAGCACTAAATAACAAAGTTTCCTTACAAAAAAGCATAATTAAATTATCTGGCAACAGAACACTCTATGTGACACAACACATCCACAAATGCAACAAAGGTAACTTTAAAATTATGCCAGTATATCAAACAGATGAATACTTTTATCTACAAATGCAATTAAAAAAACTTCATAGATAAATTTAAACTAGTACTAAACAAATCATAACACCACACTCATAAACACATATCATATACACATATTGACAAAACACACGAGTCGGACCACACACACATACACACAAACACGCATACACACACATGCACGCACACATTTACAAACACATAAACACACCATACAAAATACATGTAGTTACTGTATAGATTTTTAAGGCAAAAACAAACACACTAGACGGACCACATACACATACATACACACGAAAACTACACACCATATTGTATATATATATATATATATATATATATATATATATATATATATATATATATATATGTAAGCAAATATATGGATATAGATCCGACAGTATGAAGAAAAATATACGGAAAAAACAAACAAAAATCCTTATATGCAATTATGCTGTTTTAATGTTAATATAATGTCAACGTCGGACGTTTCGGTCTAATAAACCATCTTCAGGACATATTCATAAAATATAATTAACATAATTGTCATGTTGAATTGATAATGTTAATTATATTTTATGAATATGTCCTGAAGATGGTTTATTAGACCGAAACGTCCGACGTTGACATTATATTAACATTAAAACAGCATAATTGCATATAAGGATTTTATTTGTTTTTTCCGTATATTTTTCTTCATATATATATATATATATATATATATATATATATATATATATATATATATACTAGCAAGAACACACACGTACAATATACAAGAATGGAAGAAGGCCTGAAGAGATACACTAGGAAATAAAAAGATAAGAACAAAGACCTCATCCCTTCCCCTTTCTCTAGCCAATCTTAATTATTTATTTACCCCTTAAGCAAAAGACTATTCTTCATCCAGTCCGAGTTTGAATTACTACTACACACAAAAGACAATGGTTAAAAAACTCAAAATAAGAAACAATAAATTTCTTTAAATAATATGTGAAAATAACCATTCTTCGCCTGATGAAACTCACAAGACCCGAAACGCGTGTAGCAAAAAATATGAAATATAAAGTATAATATACAAAAAAATCGACATTATAAGCAAAAATGTTTACGGCCTCTTTTCTGTTATATATATATATATATATATATATATATATATATATATATATATATATGGGAGAAAGGGAATTAATGTTTTTTATTTTTTAAACCGACATATATTTTACTACTTCAAGGACTATTTTAGTGGATAGTTAACAGACTGGTAAAAGTACGCTAGATCAGAGGGTAGTTACTCTTATAAAGTGGGAAGCATATTTGAATCCTGCCGGAAGTCACATCTACTTTATTAAGCAACCAGACAGACGAAAGAAATATTGCTTAAAATAAACAAAATGTTTACTCAAATACGGATATCCACTAACAATGACGTTTGAATTAATAAAAATGGGTTGGATTAAAAAATAAAATCTAATAATTCTTTAGAAAGTTCTTTACGTTTCGGATACGGAACAAAGCAGGAATACATTTCGAGAAATATCTGAACGAGTGATTGTGAATTAATGGCAAAGCAGAGCATTGCTTTATTGTAAAGCTTATCTTATGCAAGTGCTAAAATAGTTCGGATCAGACGGTGGTACCTTCTGTAAAGGAGGACATTGTTTCAAATCAAAGTTTTCTTGTCTACGCAGGTCAGAAGACGAAATAAATACCGTTTAAAATAAATGGAACGTCTTCTTAAATATGGACATGCATTAAAAATAACATTTGCAGTAATAAATATATATATATATATATATATATATATATATATATATATATATATATATATATGCGCATGCGTGTGTGCGTGCGTAATATTCGATTTGTATTTATCAGTCAGCTTTTTCTTCTCATTTTATATATATAAACAAATACATGATACTACCTACTAGCTTCGTAACTTCCACTATCTAAAACAATTTATCCAATAATTACAACCACATGCAAAACTATCATCAATATGATCAGAATCCAAAATACCCATAACAGTAATAATTCTGAAGCAGGTGTATATAAAGTAAACAGCCGGAACTGCCTCTCATAGTACATTGGTGAAACTTGCAGAAATTTAAAAAGAGGTTTCTATGAACTCAAAATGGACTTTTTACACAGCAATTTATCAGGTGATCTAAAGAATGACCCATTTATTAAAAGAGAAAGTAACTTGGTTAGAAAGAAAATTCTCGAGAGTGCCACTATCGAATCTTAGCAAAATATAAATTTGCGTCCTGGATTTTTTCAAAATTTCTCCATTCCTGAAAGAATTACTACTTTCGCCAGCCAAGATACGTGACTATAAATATGTTAAAAAATTGAAAGAAAACGGTTAAATCCTTAAACTAATGTTATTCAAAATATATAACACATAAATTAATCCCAAACTAAAATAATTTAAACACTAATTTGCATTAAAAAATTCAAAAACATCACTTACTCAATTTCTTGTATTATACATTGAATTGTATCTCTTTGTGTTCTCCATAGCGTCCCTGACTTTTCCGCTAACCTGAAGAATATTTACGTGGTTTCCTAAACGTAAAAATTTTGAAAAACCAATAACCTTCTTACTCTTGTATATAAATACTTGTTAGAAAATGAAATCCTTGCATTTGCCTTGATAAAGTTCCTTAGAGAACTAAACGCGTCGACTAAGTTTTCCTTTTGTTTTTATTCATATATATATATATATATATATATATATATATATATGCATGGCTCAATTAAGAATTTCCTTTATCCCCTTTGACCGTCAATTTGTGAACTGTGAATCCATTCACTTACTTGTAAAATCTGAGAAATCTGTGCAAAGCTAAATATTTGAAAGGGCTGAATCACTGTCTAGGGTCAACCGGACTTGAAGGTGGGGGTCTTATCACCGCCTTGCTAAGAAACTAATGGCGAGAATGCAATGTAGACCGAGACCTCGGCGTCACTTATCAACGCTATCGGCGACAGACACCTTTGACCCTCAGCTTCAAATGATCCCCAAACAACACTCGATTTAATATCGGCAACTCTATCCTCTTCTGCTTCACTACGTCTACATGATTCGCACTTCGTTACGTTTCGTCTGTTGATCTCTCGGTGTTAATTTACTGAAATCTAACATTCGAAATCCTATCTTTATATTTAGGCTCGAACGCTGACCTCTGGCGCCGCTATCTCAGTCACATTGCTTGTCCGATAATCTTTTTAGATGAGGATTTCCTAATCTGGGACTGATACAAGTTAAAATGGGCGAAATGCCACTTTGAAAGATTCTATTGCACAAGCCATACCAGTAATGTAGCAATTAACATCAGCATTTAAATTTCTTCTTATACTAAAGGTAAACACCCTTGTTTTACAATATTAAGAAAAATCTATGTCTACCTATCCTACACACACACACACGCACACACACAGAGATTCACACACGCACAAATACGCATATATATATAGATAGATAGATATATATATTATTTAAATTGTTTCTATAGTCATGGAACAAGCGTAACCCATATCTGAGTGTTTGTAGATGTCAACAGTGTGAACATAGGAATCAACACTGCATTGTGACTATCAGTTCCATAACTCAAGCGATCTTCGGATCACTTATGACATGAAACAGGCAACATTATGCATTAATGATTTCTATGTACACACACACTCGCACATGCATACGCACGCACACACATACATCTAAAGAAAAGCGATACCTGATCTTTAAAATGATTTTTTTAATGAAGTCTTTCTTGGAGCTTTTAGTTTTAATTTCAAGCTACTAGATTACATTATTATATTTCCAATAAGCAAAATACTTTGCTGTATTTCAAAATGAATTTAAGTTGATTGGAAAGAGATTTTTTATAAATCGATAAAAATCGCAAATTGTAGACATATTTGAATTTTTCTGGAAACATGATTCACTTTATTAAATTAATCTTTAAAAATAAAATATACTTTTCTAAAAGTTTATTTGGGGACGGTTAGCTGATTTAAAGTTTAATCAATCTGATTTGAAACAAATATTACTCTCAGTTTAAAATATCACAGAAAAGCATGGTGTTTTATGAGGTGTTGACGGCTGTATTGACAGCCTGATGTTTGAGAAATTTAACTAATTTTTTCTACAGAGAAGATATCTGTAAAATTATATATATAATATAAGCGTCATTTTTATATAATTTTTAACTACCAAGTAATTTTAAAAATTTAGGAAAATATTCTCCGTAATTTAATGTTTTATTGAATTATAGGTACTTTGATATTTAGATTGACTATATTTATCGCTCTTATTTTCTGAATATGTTGTATATGATCGTCGGTATTTAAAAAAATCGGCACATTCATACAAACAAAAAAAAATCAAAATTCTTTTTAAAATATTGTCGGTTCGATGAATTGTAGTAAACTTTTCCATTTAGTTAATAATATCACCTAACCGCTACAAAATAATACAAAATTTTAAAAGATTTACAACTTTATAAATTATTCTAAATAATATTTTGACAAAATTAAAACAGTCCTTTCAAAAATGTATTATTCATCGAAAAAATAGTGTCTATAATATATCTTATTCATATTCATATTCATATTCATATGGGAGTAAGGGAGTGCAGGAATTGTTCATATTATCCATTGTTCCAAAGGCTTTCGGCTACATCTTTAGCCATATTCAAGTTGTTTTGGGGTGTTGTTAATTTCTCTTCATATTTAACCGTAAAACATGTGCTTCGGTGTTGTTTGGAATACTAGTAGGAGCATTTATTCTGAGCTTCATGTGTTGAGTGCAGATAGAATTCGAAACCAAACAACACACACACACATATATATGTGCGTGTGTGTGTGTATATATGCATATGTGTGTTAGTAGTCTTGTCAGTTATCTTGTTAGTCATTTTAAACAAAACTTGTGTGTGTGTATATATATATATATATATATATATATATATATGTATATATATATATATATATATATATATATATATATGTATCCTTGTGCAGGTATGCAGAAAATAGAAAAGAACACGTTGGGTGCATAATCCGGGGTTCCTTAGTATTTTTGTTTTTATTTTTAAGAAGACAGTGCTCCATACAGAAGTAGAGCTTATATTATAATAATATTTTTTGTTTAAAAATATGATTCCTTCGCTACATAAGAGTTCTCATGTTTCAAAAACGAGAGCCGAAATCATCCAAATAATTAATAAAATTAAGTTGGATTGAGGTGTTTAGTCCCTTTTCATCTTCAAGCGAAATTTTAGGAATAAGCTATCTCTCGGTTTACGTGTATTTTTACAGAATTTGTTATTGTGGGAGTGGCTAGACTATTTTCCTTCTTTAAGTGGTCAGGGAGTTAATTCTTATCAGTAGATTCATCATCCTCTGAGAGGTTTTGCTTAGGTTGGGTAGGGTATCTATTTCAAGGCTAATGTTTACGGTCATCCTTTAGTTGGTTCCCAGTGAAGGATATTTTTATGGCGCGCCTACAGTCGTTATGTGTCTGGAGAATTGTCTTTTATTATTGTCGATCTGATTATCTATTTATTTATTTGTTTATTTAAGTGGGTGTTTAATATACAGATCGCTTTGAAGAAGAAACAAACATTATTCTCAGTGCAAAGAAATCTGTCCTCATCCATAATGGGGACCAGTGGATAAAAAACACCAATGACAACTTTGACATTACCATGGGATCTCTAGACTCTGCAGAATCTTCGGACCTTGTCGGTCTATTTATACTGTACAACCTAACCGCCCACCGTGAACTGGACGTGGGGGACATCGGGCTGTACAGAGATGACGGGCTCATGGTAGTGAGGAGCTCCACAAGCTTTAAAACAGAGAAAATTAGAAAGGCAATTTACAATGAATTCGGGAAACTAAATTTAAAAACAATAGTCAACACTAAATTAAAAAAAGTAAACTTCCTAGACGTAACCCTAGACTTAACTAACAACGTTCACCTACCTAACAGAAAACCTAACACTAATCCCTTGTATGTACATCCTAAGTCAAACCACCCCCCATATATAATTAAGCATATACCCACATAAATAGAGAAAAGAATAAGTATGAACTCAGCAAATAAAGAAATATTCCAACAGCACAGTAGTTTTTACAACACAGCCCTGAAAAACAGCGGATACAAAAACTTTGACATAACCTATAGAAACGTTAGTACCAATAATAAGAGAAACAGGAAAAGAAAAATCATCTGGTATACCCCACCGTACAACCAAATGGTCAGCACCAAACTAGGCCATAAGTTCCTAGCTTTAATTGAAAAGCACTTTCCCACTAATAGCAAACTTAGCAACATCTTTAACAAAAACACATTGAAACTGAGTTACAGCTGCACTGAAAATATAGAAAGAATCATAAAAAGACACAATAAGAAAATCCTAGAAAAACACGCATACCAAAACAGTAATAAAACACATAAACTAAAACTAGATAAAAATAACGAAAAATTATGCGATTGTAGAAACCCTAAAAACTGCCCGTTGGAAAATAAATGCCTCACAAAATCCGTGGTATACCAATGCACTATCTCATCCATTGAGAGCCCTAACACTGATAGGATATAAATAGGATCAACAAAGAATAATTTTAAAATTAGATGGAGACAACACAAGAGCTCTTTCAACAATATTCAAAATAGAAATCAGACATCTCTATCCCAATATTTCTGGCATCTAAAGGAAACGAATAAAACACCAAAAGTAAAATGGAAAATAGTAAATAGAACAAGAACCTGTAGAACCTGGGATGACCCATGCCTCTTATGCTTACAGGAAAAACTACACATCATTAAATTCCTAAATAATGAAAAATTATTAAACCATAGGCAGGAGTTAACGGTTTTTGCCGACATCAACAGTCTTTCGCATTAGATAATTAGCATAAAAAAAAAAAAAAAAAAAAACATAGCTAAGTAAAATTCTAAAAAGCTCAGCCAAACCCTTAAATAGGAAAAACCCTTTTTGTCGTCGTCAAAAAAACTAAAAAAACAAACTGAAATTCAATGCAAAGCGATCTGTATATTAAACACCCACTTAAATAAACAAATAAATAAATAGATAATCAGATAGACAATAATAAAAGACAATTCTCCAGACACATAACGACTGTAGGCGCGCCATAAAAATATCCTTCACTGGGAACCAACTAATGGATGACCGTAAACATTAGCCTTGAAATAGATATCCTACCCAACCTAAGCAAAACCTCTCAGAGGATGATGAATCTACTGATAAGAATTAACTCCCTGACCACTTAAAGAAGGAAAATAGTCTAGCCACTCCCACAATAACAAATTCTGTAAAAATACACGTAAACCGAGAGATAGCTTATTCCTAAAATTTCGCTTGAAGATGAAAAGGGACTAAACACCTCAATCCAACTTAATTTTATTAATTATTTGGATGATTTCGGCTCTCGTTTTTGAAACATGAGAACTCTTATGTAGCGAAGGAATCATATTTTTAAACAAAAAATATTATTATAATATATATATATATATATATATATATATATATATATATATGAACATAAGTTTTGTTAAAGACCACTGACAAGAGAGTATATATATATATATATATATATATATATATATATATATATATATATATATATATATATATATTCATGTGGTACTAGTTCATGTAGGCCATCATTTCCAATTAACTTCGATCTAAGATTTAACTACCATATTCAGCACCTTGGCGGAGGCGATGGCATTGTTCCTAACGCTTTTTAGGAAGAAATGAGGTGGCATGATATGGATCTCTGTGAGCTCCGTGCAGACCACATTTGTCATTCGTTTTGTTCGTCTTAGATATATATGTATATGCAGTCGCTTTCGAAAATCCATGGAGGCTGTAAACGAAAATTTGAATAACTTTTACGAGTTTTCTATGTTGAACATATGCACCGTTTTCATAAATACGCATATATATATATATATATATATATATATATATATATATATATATATATATATATTGTTAATTATCGAATCTAGAAGAATCCTCAAAAGAATGCAGAAAACACTAGACAGCAACTCATAGGACTCATCATAAATGCGCATCAACTACAAAGAATAGAACCTGGACTGTTTCGATACAACGCAAGCGTCATACCAACTGTACCAACGGACGTCGGTGACCAAGAAGAAATTGAATAGACTCGATATAGCGCCGCTGCTCACAAATTCAGTGGTGATATTCATCCAAGTATTCATAACCCAATGGGTTGGGCACTCATACGTAGAAAACGACGTAAGAGTCTAGTATATGCGTTTTCAACGTATGGGTGTCCAACAATTCATGGTTTATTTCAGTTTGGTTTGTATCGATGTCGTTTGTGTGAAGTCAATCAAGTATTGTATTTGCATACGTATTCACAAAAGTGACATGTAATTGATGGATTAGGATTGTGATGATGTTGGTTTAAGTAAAGCCTTCTTTAGCATTAGATCTTTCAAAATGCCTTCCGGTCTATCACAGTCTGTTCATGTGTCTCTCTCTTTCTCTATTTTGTATTTGCATTCTTGTCCACATGTGACATATAGTTGAAGTGTTAGATGATGATGTTGGTTCAAGTAAATCCTGCTTTGGCCTGACATGTCTGTTCCCTTAAATAACGAAGACGCGTTGCCTCATAAAGTCTAATTCCTTGAAGTTTTCCATTTTTCACGGTTTTCAACAACAGACTCAAAAATGAAATTGGAATGTTGCTGGCCTTCAAATTATACTTGAATTCATCCTTATACCTTAGAAGTGGTTGACCAACATTTCGCGATCTATCCGACAGCCGGTTACACATGAAGATTTTCGGTATTCTACGGTCGATCACATGTCCAACCCATTTGAGATGCAACTGTAAGAACATTTAAAATTGTAAAATCTGAAGAAAATTTCAATGGTTCCTTTCTCACATAAAAAAGATTTACGTTGCTAAATTTATCGAGGCAAATATAGCCGAAAATGATACGAAGAGAGCGCTTATGAAAATAATGGATTTGACGGATGTAAGTTAGATATAGTATGCAGGATTCTGATCCATAGAGCGAAAGGTTGTAAGGACTACTGCTCGGTAAACACTAATTTTAGTTTTCAAGGATATGACATGCTCATACCAAAGACGATAACGAAGCTTTTAAGAGGTGTCAGTTGCTTTAGATATTCTATACATAATTTCCTCATTATGCGAAGTGCTGTAGTTTACCTTGCTGTCTAGGTATGTGAGGGATTTTACATATTTTAACTGTTTGTTATCTAAAGTGACACAAACTTTTCGGAATCTATGAACTGGTTTTGGTTGTTTAAATCCTTTACCCTTTGGTGTTCGTTTTAGTTGGTAGATAACTTCAGTCTTATGGCGAGGCCGAATGCTTTACAAGGACCTCTTGAGATGTTGATAGAATTACCGCATCATCTACTGTTCCTAGGGTGATAATCAGTCTAGCAACGGTTTTGAAACGCTGGTGGTCAAAAAGCCTGTCTGTTGTACGGTTTCCGAACTGCACGTAAGTGTCAAGTTCTGAAAATGCATACAGCAGCATGATTGAAAATATAAAAGGTGCAACCACCCCCAAAACAAACAAAAACAAAACAGATGCTATAACACAACCTTGCTTAGTGCCATTGGTGATAGCAAATAGATGTTTATATATCATTATTGTAATTATTTATATATCATTAATGTAATTACATATAATTTCGTGTAATACAATTACAGGAAATTATAAGTAATATATATATATATATATATATATATATATATATATATATATATATATTCATGAATTATTCATACATAAAACAAATACAAAGGTTAATGATTAAATGGCGAGAAATCCATCTTCGCGAACAATTCAATAATATACAAAAACCCCGAATCTGTTTATGAATGAAAAGATCCTGTTTTATAAATTTCCGTTGCATTAGATCTTTTTATTTTACAAGCTTTCGTCTGTTCCTACAGACATCCTCAGGTATGAAATAGATTGTGTTCTTGTTTATACTCTCAGTAATAAGTGGACAAACGAAAACAAGGTTGTAATCCGAAAAATGCTATGAGAAATGTGTGTTATTGTTTTGGAACGTGCAGTCGCAACGCAGAGTTTGAATTTAAATTTTAAGGTTAAAATTTTGCTTTTATATACAAATGTAGTGATAAGAGAATTCTTTTTTACTGGTAAATTTTCCGTCAAAGTGGCATGAACTATATTATTCAATAATTACAGTAATGTCGCACTTATTATCCGAAAGTTGCACTTGGATCAGTTATTTTAATTTCAATAAAGGTGCAATTAATTTACAAATTCATGAATTATTCATACATAAAAGAAATACAAAGGTTAATGATTAAGTGCAACTTTCGGATAATAAGTGAATTGAATTGTTCGCGAAGATAGATTTCTCGCCATTTAATCATTAGTTATATATCAGAAACAACTAAAGGATGTACTTGCTAAAAAGGCGCCTTCGTCAATATATATATATATATATACCCAAAGTTTTCTTACTTTTTTAAGCGTTTCACTATAACCGATACCGACTAAGCAATGATTTAAGACATCGAAAAATACCATCATTATTTACAAGACCGGATTAAAATATTTAACAGTCGAATAGATAAGCGCTTTTTCAATATGATCTCAATTGCAAGTGTTCTATAACGTGCCTATTCAACCCGGCACCTGAATAGAAACCTAAAGCTTTCTTTACTTGAAACCTAATTGATATCTGACCTTCGCTCGATTACAATTGTGACGTGACAACAACTGACCTCTCTAGGATGTTTTAACGATATAAAGAAAAAACCTTTTGTTTCGTCTCGTTTGTTTTAGAGTCGTAGATCCGTAATTGATGCTGAAGGATTATATTCCAAAGATCAATGGCCGGCAACGGTAACGGCGGGGAGCGTTCAATTTGCTTCTTTATTTATGGGATAGACAAATAGACGTGTTGCCAAGTTAAAGAAAATACGGCAGATATGAGCACATTGATATATATATATATATATATATATATATATATATATATATATTTACTTACATACATACATACATATATATATATATATATATATATATATATATATATATATATATATATATATGTATGTATGTATGTATGTATGTATGTATGTAATAGTGAATATACATAATGTCCAACGAAGATAGTACGACTCTGAGATTCTTGCAATTCTTGCAATCTTCAACATATATTTATGTGTATATATATATATATATATATATATATATATATATATATATATATATATATGTATGTTTGTGGTTGTATATGTGTATGTTGACACCTATTATATATTAGATTTTTTGTGTGTATGTGTAGGTTTGTCATTACTGCCACATGAATTAGTCTATGTGTGTATATATGTTTATGTTTATGTATTGGTGTGCGTATATATGTATATATATGTGAGTATGTGTGCATAAATATGTGTATATATGTGTGTATATATGTATATATATATATATGTTTATGTGTACTTGTTATCATAAATATGTATACGTATGTATATGTTTATGTTCATATATTTATATGTATGTATATCTATGTATATATATATATGTATGTATGTATATGTGTGTTGGTTTGTGTTTGCTGCCGCGTGTATATATGTGTATGTGTGTATATACGTATGATTGTACACTTATTTCTGTAGGTAGTTCGTTTTATCTTATTTTCCTTCACCTAATATATAATAAAACTATTATCAACTTATATGATGAAAATATATGTTTTTATTGTTATTTGTGGGTTTGGAATTTTCATTTTTTAATATATTAAATAATATTTTTAACTATTTTTATCTTTGTATATTTGCTAGCTTAAGTTATTATGTTGGTGCAAAAATAATGTCATTTTCTCATATATGTTACTATGTGAGAAAACGACATTATTTTTGCACCAACCTAATATATTTTAATAAGTGGTTAGCATTTGGTTAATGACACTTTCAGTCTTAAATATTTATTGGTTGTGGTATCTGATTGTCTAGGTCAATGTCTGTGGATGTGTGTACACGTATTCATCGGTGTCTATGTGTATGGAAAGTGCATTCACTTTTAATTGTGTATGTATGTATGTGTTGGTTTCCCTTTTTTTTTTCATAAAGGGCCGTGGAGATGTTCCCTGTCTCGTCACTTTTTTTGTGTGTATATATATATAGAAATATGTATGGGTGCTTATGTATTATAATCTGATTGTGTTTGTGTTGTTTTACGCGTGAGTTTAGGAGCCCATTCACACACTTGGGATTAAAATGTATACATATATTGTAAGAGGACAGGATGACATATTAGCGTCTATTCTAACGTAGTTTCAATGAAGAAATAAATTGAATAACATATGTATTTCTTCTTTTCTCCTCAGTAAATTTATAGTTTTAAACTTAATAGCGATTAAATTTGGATTTTAAAATTGGCAGTTTTTAATTTTAATATCAAATTTTATCATATAATTTAATAATTATTGGATAGAATCAATTCTTTTTTAATATTACTCGTATTTTAAAGATTAAAGATCTGAATAGCTATTATAACATGACTTCGTTGTCAAGCTTTTTGAATTTTCCTATACTTGTATTTTGATTGGTCATTCTAACTTTTGTAACAACGTTTTCCCCTTGCGAAGGATCGTTAATTAATTTGAAACTTTTAAAACCATTTATTTTACATTCAACATCATCACTTGATAAGACACTGGGGGTGTTGAAACAAAATGGCTATTTTAGTAGTGATTTTATAACATATTTATGTTATAAACTTTTTTAAAAATAAATAATTATATCTGCTCTACTTTGTATTGAGCACTCTTTTAAGAATAGTAATTGTTGGTTATTGGAATTCATTCCGTATACACCAATCATATCCTTGGGTATATATATATATATATATATATATATATATATATATATATATATATATATATATATATATAGTTTTAAGTACAGACGCAATCGTTAGGCGGCTTGACGATTGTGTCTAGCATGAAACAGCCTGTCCCCTCACTTTTATACACACACACACACACACACACACATATATATATATATATGATAAAAATATATATGATAAAAATATGCATTCAACGTATTCTGAGGAGTTAAAGTGCTCCATATTAGGAAGAGAACATATGTGAATATAGAAGTGGAAATTGAGGTCAACATCCATCGTCAGGGTGACGATTGCCTTTAAGCATGAAACAGACTGTCGCCGCTGGTTGCTAACCACAATGTCCACAATCGATATCTGACAAGAAATCTGCACTCCATTTTGTACATTCTAATCTCTTTTCTGTGTTTCTATTTATTTAGATAAACCCAGAATTTTGGACGCGAGTAGAGTTCATTTTTATCTGGATTACTGAAATGTAGAGTTGTCATTATTTACACTATTTATATTTGGACTGTTGTCATCATTTTTGTTGGATAAGCTACAGGTAATTAAAAACTGAACCCTTTATTTATTACGGGGGTGGGGTAGACTGTTCTCGTTCCACTGCACATGTCTAGGGATATCTCGTCTAGTTCTTATTTTTATTTAGTAATGTTCAATTATTGTTCTCCCGTTTCTACTTTGTGCAAGTACACACTCCCTGACTGATGGATTGATGTCAAAACCGCTATGTCACCAGATTCACAAATTAACATGGCGCAGGGTCATTCTCCCATTTCACTGGAGTAAACTTGACGTTTAAACCTAACCTTCACTGCTGATTAGGCTGCCACTGCTGATTGAACTGCTGCTGCTGACTGTGATGTTTTGACTGCTGCTGCTGCTGCTGCTGCTGCCCATGTTCTGATTGCTGCTGCAGCGGTTGAAGACTTGCTGTCATTTGTCTTTATCTGTTAGCAGTTCCCATATTCTCAGAGAATATAAAGAAGAAGCAAGCCGACACCTAAAAATAAGAGTAAAGGAATATCGAAAAGCAGAAGTGAGAGATGAGACAATGAAATCAGGCATAATAGGAAAGGGGTGGTCATTAGCCCCTGCGGAATGAAGTGAAAATACTGAACAAGGAAGAACTCTAGAGAGTTAAATGTCTGAAAGAATCAGCGCTTAGTAAGCCTAGCATAGAAATAAACACGGCATGGGGGTCGTTAATAAAGGAAGAAAGATAAATGACAACAAGTTTTCAACGGCAGTCACATATGATAGCCAGCAGCGGCTAAATCAGCAGTGACAGCCTAATCAGCAGTGAAAGTTAGGTTTAAATATCACCATGAAATTGTCCTACAATAGCCTAGTGGGTAAAAGCGTTGTTTTGTGAATTTATTGACATAATGGCAGAGTCGAACAGTGTGTATTTGCAGTCGGCTGAAACGGGTGAGCCAAAAAAAAACTATGCACCTGAAGAAGGCCGAAATGCACAACGGTCGAAATGTTTTGATGAAAATAATAAAGATTAAGGCAATAGTCCGAATATAAATAGTGTATATAAAGAATAAAGGTTTATCTGTTGTTACCTGTTTAGGATTGTGTTTTCGTTTTCCTTCTAAAGTTCTTTCATTCTCTTTCACGCCCAGTAGCACCCCCATCTTGCGTTTTAGTGACATTATTGCCTTGCTTGAAATGAAATGATTAAAAAAAATAAAAACCAATTTAAAATCTCGTTTTAAACACTTTTTAGAGGAACTTATGCTATCAGGGTAGCATTTACAACAATAAAACCCAAACCATTTTAACTGTGACAGAATAATTTGAGAATTAATTTTCATCGAGTTCAGATATTTAGCAGAAATTAATGTTAAAGAAACTTTCTTCTAATTGGAATTCGATCTTATTATAAAGAAAGGATTCTGTTACTTTTCGATCGGGTCAAGTGTTGATTCTGTTACTTTTCAATCGGGTCAAGTGTTGATTTCAATTATGATTCACCAGTTTGTTGCCAAATTGAAAAATAAAGCTTCTGAAATATTTTTATTTTTTATTGTGTATATGATAAAATCGAATTTTCGGTTTGGAGCGACCTTTTTCAAGAACTAAAACAAAATGATGCCTTTTTCATACGCTAACGAAATATAAAAGTGAAACGAACTGAATATATTTTTTAATTTATTCAAGATTAAATGTATAGGTCATATAGATAGGTTATAGTCATTGATTTCATATGCAGATCAGTACGTGCACAGTTTCCCTAATAAACTATGCCTCAACAGTGCTCTGACTCCATATCTAATTACACTAAAGTCCTATACACTCACCAGTATGCGATCCTGTAGATGGCGAATAGCATCTTGTGGTATATTATTTCATACATTTGTCATCACATCATATACAATACATATTCAATGGGAGACAAGTTTGGAGATCGTGCCGGCCATAGAATGTATTGAACATCTTGCATAACATATTCAGTAACATTGTTATCATAATAGCGGGAATTATCTTATAGGAAGATTTCATCACTTGCTTTTTGCAGGCATGGCGGTAGCAATTTGGATGTACAACGTTCAACAGAAAAATGGAAGCGAGACTTGTAACTTATAGCGAACTGTATCATGATGCCACGGGTTAGGACTTTATGTTGTAGGCTAATATACCATGAAAAACACTGTTCACATACAAACGACCACCACTTGCATGAAAGCAGAACTTATTCTCGTCATTGAACACTAGATAAAATGATTTGATCCTCCTAGTAAAGTGCTTCAAGTAAACGATTCCCAGAACTCTGTGTTGACATTCACATAGGCTCTGATCTTTGGTGTAGATATTATGTAGTCAGCCAATTCTATTAGAACATCTACTAGCTAGTCACACGTCCAGATCAAAATCGAACCTTCCACCAGTCTATATAAATATCATTCAGGTTCAAATTAATATCCATATAGATTTATATCTTAGGCACATATAGGTATCTATTGTGTGAACACAGAAATGAACATTGCATAGTGACTCTCAGTTTCACACCATAAGCAATTTTGATCACTTAAATAATAACGATGCAGTGTTTATTCCTATGTTACACTTTATATCTACAAATAACCTATCTTCGATATTGAGAATACTCCCTCCATAAAAATAGCATATATATATATATATATATATATATATATATATATATGTGTGTGTGTGTGTGTGTGTGTCTGCGTGTGCGTGTGTGTGTGAGGCACATATACATATAATAGATTATAATTGCATCTGATTATATACACTTGAGCACTAATGCATTTGAAAATAGCATGCAAAATTTCCTTTCTTTGCTCTATCGCATCGTATTTTGTTAAATATATTGTCACTTGCATGCCACGATGATTAATGGGAAGGAAGTTGGTAATAAAGAAACTGAACAAACCACTCTCCCATAATTAGCTCATATGAAAGTTCGGTTCATTATCAATTTCATAGATGAAATGCAGTCTTTCTTGTCCAAAATAAGTACATGTCAGTTTAGCTAGATTTGTTATACTTTTTGCTTTTAGGCAATATGGTGGAAGGTTTTGTTTCAAATCTTTCTCACACCCGCGCTTTTTTGTTCATGTACTTTTCATCCATTTCGCTTTGGTCTTACTCGTAGCATTTGGTCTTTATTTCCACGTCGGAGTTTTTTGTTTATGAATCACACTCATTTGAAGTGAATTTTTCATTCTTCACCCCAACGCAAGCGTCATTCTTTGTTAGACTGGCGACGAGCCAATTTCGTAATTGGTATATTTTATACAACCCGTCCTGTCTCCTCCTACTCTCTCTCTTTCACTTTCTCTCTCTCTCTCTCTCTCTCTCTCTCTATATATATATATATATATATATATATATATATATATATGCGCGTGTGCGTGTGAAGTAATGATGTATAACAAAGATGTTCAGGGAATTTGAGCAAAATCATTAATTTAGTCGCTTTTCAAGTTAACGAAACTTTCTACTGTCCCGCCTGAAATTTTACACAACTCTCGAAATCACTCCTGTAGAAAATAAAGAAATTAATTAACTCTTTAAGTAGCACTTTTAAGCAATGTGCTATTAAAAATTCATATGTCTTATTACTATCAACGTTAACTATATATATATATATATATATATATATATATATATATATATATATAAGTGTCTGTGAGTGTAAGTGCATGTGTGTGTGTGTGTTCTTGGCAGTCTGTTATCTCTCCTCGTTCGTTCATCTCGATCTTTATCTGTGTAATTATGCAAATCACTTTTAGTCTTTTTTCATATTTATTTATCTATTCATCTCACGTGTCCATGTCTATTTGTTTATCTGTCTGAACATCTGTGTGTCAGTCACTCTCTCTCTCCCTATCTCTCTCCCTCTATCTCTCCCCTTCTCTGTCTCTCTCTCTGTTTTTCAATTTGACACTGTCGCTTTATTTGTGAATTTCACGTTACTGTCAGTATTTGTTTCTTTGGGTCTTGATTAAGGTCGAAGAGTACATTGGCCGGAGTGTAATGATACAACAAACAACCATGTGAATACTGCTTCAAATATTACTTACATTATGTAAACTAGAAGCAGGAAGACTGTGTTGCGTCAGACATTCAAACTTGCAGAGTCTGTCTTCAAAGTCACTATTTGAACTCTTAGTTTTTAGCCTCGTTCAGAGTTACAAATGAAAAGAATCGAAAATACTTCTTAGCCTTTAGGTAGCATCGACATTCACAGATTTCTATAAAGGGATAGATTGATTCACACTTACTCTCATATACCATATATGAATATAAGAGAATATAATATATTTATAGTTAGTTAATTAATTTCATAGCTTTACCATAATTTTTAATCGTAATCAATGACACCTTTGAGCAGTATATCCGTTAAAAAACTGCCAGAAACATTTTTCTGCTTTTTCGTGGAGCTGTCAACTCTATCCGCACACATCTGGTCAAATTAGTGCCTGTCTTTCACAATCTATTGTAGCATCATTATTGTGTGTCATGAGGGAGAAATCTTTGCCTTCAATGTTTGCAATGAGCCTTACAGTTGGCGATCATTGTTTAACGTTTCCATCGGAATGAACAAGAACCTTGACTAGTTTATGCTCACTCATTTAGAGTTTAATGAGTGTCTGACACTTGATTTCTTTTTTGTATAAAAGCTTGGCGGGACAAATGATTGTTTATGCTTCATGAGTGTCACTTGATGTGAGATCTATTTAAGCCCCCAATCTTTTTCTTTTTTTTATAAAACGCGGCTGATTTGTAAACACGAAATATCATGTGATACAATTTGCGATTCAGCCGCGCACCCCACTACCCTTATTACGTTCACGCAAGAATGTATACGTCTACACCTATGCATACATGCTTATGTATATAAGAATATCTATGTACAACATCTTTTTATTTCTCGAGCTATATTTATATAGCACCAAAAATTTTGTTCTATCCATTAACAATCTTGACGAGGTCACACACACACAACACATACACACACACGCACATATATATATATATGATCGTATAATTAACTTTCTAATCTCTAATGTTATAGGTTGCCGATTAACAAGATTAGTTTATGTAATAAGTTGAAAAAAATTAAGGTCCGTATATTTTATATCTTTTATACAATTTGCACTCGTTGGGGCGGGGAGCAATCGTTAATTGTTTATTTGCACAGGACTTTACTAAATTAATTCTGTTCTTATCGTGCGTTTCTTTATTGTGTTCTTGTGTCAGATTAATCTAAACAGTAAACATATATAAATTTATTCACGATTGCATGGTTTGTTAGAAATACACAAAGTAAATAAAAACAAAGTCACTTGATAATTTTTATGAAACTAGAATTGCATATATAATATATAAGCAATATCTGCGCGCACACACACGCGCGCGCGCGTAAACACACACACACATACCTTCAATGAAAAGTCGGCAAAGTCCAAATTAATGTTTTTAAACAACCATCGACGATTTTTCTTAGTCGATCATATCTGCTCACGAAATGACGATTCCTTATACGACACAGGTTCGATTCCTGTTGAAGAACGCATATTTTCTATGAAATTTCTCGAACATTCAGGTCAGTAAATATAATTAATACTGCTTAATTAAAAAAACAGAGCATTTACTTAAATAAATTGTATTTATTACAATAACGTATAAACAGAATATACATATACATACATAAATACATATATATATATATATATATATATATATATATATATATATATATATATATATATATATATATATATAAGAATGATTTCCACTAAAAATCCGCCGAACAGAGTATTACTGAATGATAGCTCTTTTAAGCCAAGCAGTTTTTGTAAATATAGTATTTAATACTAAGAAATAGATCATTAATAATAAATTGATTTATCTTCCTTCTGATGAGCAGAGTAATTTATGCAAAACAAAAGATAAAACTTACATCATTTTCACACACACACACACACATATATATACATACATATATATATACACAGAGAGAGAGAGAGAGAGAAAGAGAGAGAGAGAGAGAGAGTCAACGACGAAATTATTCGTACACCAAGCAATTTTTTATATTTTTATCCATTTCTCAGGATCTAATGCATGTAGCTTGTTATGTTTTAATAAGCCTGGGAAAAGGAATATAAAATTAAATTTTCAGACCAATAAGTTAAATACAACAAATTTGACAAGCAAATCAAGACAAATAAGAAAAGAGAAAATTATTCGTACAGTAGAAAATTTCGTTTTACATTGATTGATTCATGTAAGTGTAAGTAATTTACATAATTATTTTACCGGTGAAGCCTTCTAGACAATTTATTGAGTAGAACATTTCTGATAATTCCAGCAAAGAACATCACATGGTGAATAGAGTGTCACCATTGTTATTCTTACGTTAACAACACGATGGGGAAGACAAAGGAACTTAGCGTTGACTTAAGACAGAGAATTATTAACTTCCACAAGTCGCGGAATAGTTACAAATCTTCATCTAGATCGGGGATTTTCTTTCGAGCAAGATAATGATCCCAAACATATGTCTGAATCAGTGACTGCGTGGCTTCAGAAAAAGATTATAGTTCTGCCATGGCCTTTCTGAATCCTATTGAAAATCTATAGCAAGAATTGAAAGTTCGAATAACTCTTCGGTAACCTTCAGGATTTAGAACGTGTAACCATTAAAGAATGGAAGAAAATTCTAGAAAAGACTTGTTCAAATCGCAACAAGAACTTTAGAAAAAGATTGCAGCAAATTATAAAGATGAGAGGCCACGCTATTGACTATTAATATTGTGAAAATTGTTAAATATTTTAAAGAAATTTTCATACTGTACGAATAATTTTGTCTTTTCCTATTTTACATAATTCACCTGTCAAATTTGTTGTATATAACCTATTGTTCTGAAAATTGAGTTTTCTTGTCCTTATTTCGTGATTATTAACATATAAAAAATATCTGGCATGATATGGGCATTTGATTCTGAGAAATGGAGAAAAATATTCAAAATTAATGGATGTACGAATAATTTCGTCGTTGACTGTATATATATATATATATATATATATATATGGAGAGAGAGAGAGAGAGAGAGAGATGGACTATGCCAATATTTACATGCAAACTGACGGTGTAGCGATGGATTCACTTCTCGAACCTACTCTAATTTCTACATGACACATGTATGAAACGAAGTACTCAATAATTTTATGAAACCCATCCATATACGTAAGCTACATCGACATCATCATATCAGCAAAAAGCTACAAGAAATGAAAAAAAGAGAAAAACTTTCGTTCTACACTTTGCATACGAACTCAATATAAACAACCCACGAGCAGAAACTCGTGTCTTCTCAACTAGCAAAAATAGCTCTTGTAAAAAACAAACAAACAAAAAACAAAAAACATGATTTGCCTGACCAAAATAATCTCTTCTTTGGACACATTATTCTGTAAAAAAAAAGCAACATTAAACAAACTATAATGAATAATAACTCCCCTAACAATGTCGACGAGCAAATAAAATGAGTCTTAAATGTAGAAAAAATAACACAATGGATTATCCTGATGCAAACAAACATAAGCTCAGCATTAACTTATTCTGTCGTAACCAGATGCACCCTAATTATAAACAGGGTGAAAAGGTAATGAAATATATAATTCACCGATACATATTGCACAATGATCCTAACAAACATCTTCGATTGATCATCTACTATAAAAAGTTGAAAATATCTAATCTGGTTATTACCAGTGTGTGTTTTTGTGTGTTGATATATATATATATATATATATATATATATATATATATATATATATATATATATATATATTGTTGGTATATTAGGGGTTGCAAAATAATTGTAAACATTAAAACTATACTGTAATAGTGAAATCAGTAATAATAACAGATGTGCCAAAGATTTGAGAAAACGTGTTATCCCTTGATGACAATGATCGGAATATATAAAACTACTACGAATAATAATGATGATACCGTTTCATACAGATGGATGAAATGATCTGATAAGAAGAAGAAATAAATTTTGTAGACATGATTGTACCAACACACCATAAAGAAATTGAAGGGACCTCAATAGAAGGGCCGCAGTTGATGAAAGTTAGGGGAATTCTCCCAGTTGGGATCAAATGATTTCGAAATTCGCAAACGGACTGAAACTGCCTCGTCCATGGCAATGGTTGTGTCTGCGATGAAACTAAAAAACATCCTGGAGATTTGGTGGGACTTACTCTTATTTAATTTCACTTAATCTCCAGTCGACAATATATTTGGGGTAAATGTGAAAAATGCATTTTAAACATTTCTACTAATAAGAAAAGTTTTGAAGTTGGTGATAACAGTTCCTGTTACTTGTTTGCTGACATGAAACTTTATTTCAAATCTGAATCTGAAAGAAAGTACTACTAGTGATGTTATTTACTAAGCTTTGTTTAAAGCACAAGACCAGAAGTATTGGGTACCCAATATAATGTTGATTTCCCTGTTAGGTACAACAACCATAAAAAAAAATCATAACTGAATTTCTAAGATTAAGCAAAACAAACAAAAAGGGTTGATTGTGGTTTTGGTAGTGTCTGTTGATTGTGTGGTATTCGACTGCTTTAAGAATATTGAAATGACAAGAGAATGGATCAGATTTAGCGTGACTTTTCCGCTGTAATGTAAAAAAGAACCTGACAGTTTTGTTGGCCGATTGCTCATCCCAGCGTGACGCTGGCCGTAACGCCTCACTTAGCCACGAATTTAATTGAAATCATTTCTCAGTTGCCATTTTCCCGAGACGTATTTGAAGACAATAGGGAAATGATGTCTTTTAAGTAAGGTTACATGAAGTTTTCCGGTTTAAAACAGCTTAGAAATCTTCATTTATTTTTTGTCGATTCCTATACTAATTATTTCTAAACTAATTAACTTAAAATATTCCAGACTAATGAAAAAAGAAGATTCACTTAAATATTTAAAATTGTTAGATTTACTCTGTATTAACTCTTTCTAAATAACACGATCAACATTTGTAATTTAAGGAGAGAAAACACCAAATATATTACCGTATTTGATGGTAGACAAGACTCTATTCCTATAAACATATTTAGCAATTACTTCTAACAAATTTACCCAGGTCGCATATGCAATCTATGGTATCTAGAAGGTTGTTTACCTGGATATTGCAGATTATTGTTACCTTCATTTAGCCTAATTCGATGATACTGTTTTAGAAGAATTAACTTTACATTTGAAGTTGCTATACGTAAACGTAAGTTCTCTTCTAATAGGTTTTTATCTCGTATTTTCGCTTCCGGCTTTTGACTGTTCTGTCAACTACGATCTTCAAAATTTTAAATGTAACATCAATCATCATTTTGCCTTCTAGAATACACTATAGGTTTATTGTTCTTTCTCTCAGTACTCACCTTGCATCTTAGTGTTTTTATTACCTTGCCTGGGATGAAGTGATTTAAAAAAGATAACAGCCTTTTATCAGTTCATTTGTCGGTTTAAGATAAATACGTAGTCACACATACTTTTCTGTCGCTCAGATTTGGACATCTGCTGTACAAAGTAGAAGCAGAAACGGTTTTCTGTTTGAAGAGATTGTTATAATCGTTATAAAAAGGAACGTTTTTAAACTCGACTAACAAAGATTATTGGCTAACACTAAATGGCTAAGGAGCTAATCTGGCTAACCATTAATACCGAGCATAAAATAATTTTGGCCTTGTCCTAAATTAAGCTAAGGCCGATAAATAACAAAAATGATTTTGGTATTCTGATAAATTATAGATTATTGACATATTTAATAATAATATTTCTTTTGCAATTCTACACACTAAATCTAAGTGCCGACTGTGGGAGCGACCACCTATCCAAATTAAGAATGATACTAAGGAAATTAAAGAAACCTTAGGCAGAGCATAAACTACAACAAGATAGACTTCAGAATGATTCAGTTTGAAAAGAGATGTATGTAGACAGAGTTCAAAGCAAATATAATATGTATTGGAATGGAAATTCCAAGTGGAATTTTTCTATCGATAACGAAGGAGACATCCCGAGGAAATAGAGAAAAGAATTGAATGACAGATGAAATTCTTGAGATGATGAAAAGAAACAGAATATAGAAAATCAAACACAAATATTAGAAACAAATGCAACCAGGAAAAAGAGGAATGGCTCAACGTGTACAGAGGCAGAAAGAATGGATATGACAGGTAGGCATAAACAAATGACAGGACAAAATACGTGATCTTCAACAGAATGCCTAAAATCGAAAGTGTTGTGGGTTATCCGCGTGAGTTTCGAATCCTCGTTCGCCAAGTTGTTGTGGATTCCGCGTGAAAAATCGGTCTCCAATAAATGACAAACGCAAGTATTTAAGCTAAGAAATTAAATGTATTTACACAAAATACAAAAGGTAATGCTGTTAGTAAAATCTAGGAACGCCGGTTAGTATTAATCAAAGATCGCTATATACAGTCTCGAAGTAAACTTCCTTAGAGTCGGGCGTCCTTGTAACTGACTTTTAACGTAAACTCAATCACAGTGTCTATGTATTTTCCACTCTGTTCCTCTACCTGTTCCTCTACCTTCAGACTCTCTGACTGACTGACTGACTGTGGCTATTTTATGGCAGCAGGACGAGTCCATTTATATCAGAAAAGGGTGGACCCCATAATAGAAAGAGAGCCTCTACTCATGATAGGGAAAGGAAAATGCTTCAAAGATATAACCAATATATCAGAAAAGAAAAACCAGCAGAACCAGACAGAATTGTCATAGAGATGCTGTCAGTCGTAGATGATTTCGGGATTGCCGAGACGACAAAAATAATCTATGAAATATACAACAGTGGAAACATACCAGAAGACATTTGATGCTCCATTTTCGTAGCAATTCCTAAGAATCCAGGTGCAAACAAATCAATCAAACAATAAGCTTAATGGGGCATACAACGAAGCTTGTCAATCTGATTCTGATTAATGCAATTCATGGCAGAATTTGACGGAAAATAGAGCAAGAACATTGTTATTGAATTAAAGACACTGGAACAAGAAATGCAATGTTTATGATATCAGAGCGAGCAATAGAGTTTCACAGGTATGTATAACTATTCATAACAAACAACGCAAACTATTTGATAAGGTAGAGCACAAATACCTATTTGAACTGCTAGGAAAACTTGATCAACATATTTAGGAAATATATTAAAATAACCCAGAATATTTACCGTGCACAAACCGCTTACATACGAATAGAGAATAAGCTAAGCAAATCCACAAAAATAGAAAGAGGCGTATGACACGGTTCTTTCTTTTCACCGGATTTATTTAACCTTTATAGCAAGGCGATCCTAAGAAAACTAGAAATCCTACCAGATTTTTTTATTAGTGGATACAATCGTAAATACATAAGATATGTAGATGATACTGTATTGATGCGAGAAAGAGAAAAACTCTAAGAAATCCTAGACATGGTAGTAAAGGAAAGCGGGAAGAAATTGCTAACGATCAATTGTAAGAAAGCAGAATGTATGGTCATTGGTATGAAGAACTGTTGAAGATGCGAGTTACAAATTATAGATGTTAAATATGGAAAAAGTACAGGAAAATAATGTGTATTATAGCAGATGACTGGAAATTGGACGCATCAATATGAAGATGCATTGTAACAGTGAAAGATGCCTTCCAAAAACTAAACGAAATATTAAGAAATAGGAATATTTCGTTAGAAACAAAGAAAGGTGTGTTGGACTTCTATGAAATATCGATCATCCTTTTATGGTAGTGAATGCTGGACAATTTCTTCACAGATGAAAAGGGGTATTGAAGCAACAGAAATATGATTATCTAGAATTATACTGAGAAAACCATGGGCAGAACATGTGAACAATGTGAAAGTTTTAAGGAAAATGAAAAGGAAAATTTCACTAGGAATCAAAAGGAAATAGTCGAGATTTCTGGGACACATAATGAGGAAAGAGGGCTTAGAGAATTTGATATCCACAGGGCATATTGAACGAAAGAGAAGTAAGGAGAACCATTAATATCCACGTCGTGAAGGTAAGAAGATAGATATGAGGTTTTAATTTTTATCTTCATTAGATTTAACTGCTTTCATTTTTATTGTTTCTTAACGTCCTACTGTTCCAATCGATACACGTTCTGTCCATCTACAGGAAAAGTTTTCAGGTTTTCCTCTTTCTAATGAAAGATAAATATGAGGAAAATTAATAGAAATACACTCTTATTCGTTATTATCATGTAAACACTTATATTTCTAGTAGATCTAAAATAAATGCTAAATTTTAGGACCTGTAATGTTAAAGTTACACGCGTTTGTGATCGGCACTATCATCATGGATTTATTACGAAGTCAATTTACAGCTCAAATCTCATCGTAAGACAAACCACAAAATAGCAGATTCAAAATACCTAGGCCGTGAAATTTTTTATCTTACTCGTTTTGAAGCTAGTACAAAAACCCTGTTCTCCGTCGAGCTGTGCCGGTCAGTAGAAAATTCAATGGAGTAGGCCTATTAATTACTAATTAATTACTAATAAATGTTAATTAATTAACAACATTGATTACTAAATGTTATAAATGTACAAGTAAAATGTTCGAAAAATGAGATTTTTCGCTGTACTCCGTTTATAACTAGCATAAAACTAAATCTGGTTGCATAAACAGATTATATATGTAACCAGGGATGTTTAAATGTTTATATATAATTAAATAAAAGCCCATGATTCTTGTCTTCACTGAATGTTCTCATACCTTTGTTCACATTACGATTACCAATTAAAGGTTACCTGTCAGAGCGGAAGTTCTCAAACGATATCCGGAAATTTGATAATCACCGCCAAAGCATGAACTCCGGAAATGATCAAAGAGTGTATTTCCGGTCGAAGGTAACAGGCGCTCACCAATAGTATCCAGATAAATCAACCAGGTGGCAAAATATAAAAACAATAAATCAGAGATGAATTGTCGATGTAATGGTAAAACCGTGACTAAAAGAAATTAATCAGACGGCTTCACGTTTGGTGAGAAGCGTTACGGTTTGGCCTTCTCGTGACAAAACCGAAAAAAATGTCAGGTAAACGGGCCACAAATTTGGCGGGATTTTAATTGCTTGTTAAGGTTATAAGCTTCAAGGGATACTTGACACTAGCTCTAAAATTATTCCCTTTTTATGTAAAACAGTTACGTTTTCTACCCAGGTTCAAAGTGTAGTATCTTCCATCAGACGGAAAAACTACATTTTATCTCTGAATTGCATTTCTATTCTTCGGACAGAGCGCAACAGAGTTGTGTCTTTGTCTTCGGGCAGAGTAAAACTGAAAAAATATTGAGAGGTACCCAATCCCGGGAAACAGCTGCCCACAGCAGTATCGTCCTCATTGCACTAAAGAGATGATCGGTAGTAATACCACTACAGCGCAACTAACGGTTGCGGGGCTGGACAATTTTTAGACCTGCCCCGGGTACACGCGCTGAGATCCCAACATTAAACTGAGCTTGTATTCTTCTGCCAGCGTGGGCAACAAGAAAATACTAAGTGTAGTTTATGTCCGATCCCCGGTACTTTTGAAATTAAATCAATCAAGTTTTCTAACCTAAGTTTTCTAGGAAGGAAAGAAAATATGAATATATATATATATATATATATATATATATATATATAGAGAGAGAGAGAGAGAGAGAGAGTGAGAGAGAGAGAGAGAGAGTATCAAAATACTTTTAAAAATTTTTGTAGCGAATTCTTCACACCAAATCAAGGACAAAAGTTCATATAAACAAATGTCCGCAAATCCTTCGTTTTTGAGTGATGTTGCCATGTAGACTAGGTTAAATTCGTTATATAATTTTTACATATGGCCTCGCGAATGGTAATGGACGCGAGACTTCACGGCGTTTCTAGATCGAAAGCAGCCGAGTCATGCAATCTTTACTGTTATTTATCGTCGCGTTGCTAGGACAAGATCTGTGGCACGACAAACTAACGCCTGGCCACGAAGGACATATTCCACAGGCTATCGGAGACTATCCAGGTATCAGCAAACGTTAAATGGCACTAGCACATCGTATATATATATATATATATATATATATATATATATGATTGAATAAATTACAGACATTATGTCTGCTAATTTTTAAAAAATCCGTTCATACGAATAACCTTCGTGTATTGATGTTAAAAGATGAGAGAAATGTTCAAAAGCCGTTTAAATTTCTTTTATTTTCTTTTTCCAAGTACTTTCGATCTTCCAAGATCATCTTCAAGGGTGCAAGTAGTACAAAACTATATGTTGTTCATTAGTACAAGTATTTATACAAAGTTGTGAGTTTTTATCCATTACCGTAAACCTTCTTATAAATTGCTTCTAGTATCTATAGTCTGAATTTGTTGTTTTCTTGGTGTAGGATAGTTGTGTTGTCAATTAAAAAATTTTTATATTGTGAATGTGGACAGGACTGTTGTAGATGCCTCACAATACATCAGTTAGTAGGGAGGAGATATTGCGAATAATTAAATTGGTTGTATTGTATTTTTTATAATATATGATTATTTTTTATGTTTTTATTAGAATCTATAGTACATGAAAAATGAAAAGAAAAGAAATTTAAACATCTATAGTACATTTCTCTCATCCTTTAATATCAATACATTGAAGGTTATTCGTGAGTATGAACGGATTTTATTAAAAATTAGCAAACATAATGTCTGTAATTTATTCAATCAGACTAAAAGAGAATTTGCTGCCTAAATAAATAAAATTATATATATATATATATATATATATATATATATATATATATATATATATATATATATAGATATAGATATAGATAGATAGATATATAGGGAGAGAGAGAGAGAGAGAGAGCGATCAAAGAAAGAGATAAATAGAAAGCCATGCTGATCGGATGTCTAGAGACATTAAATAAAATGATGAAAATAGATCGGTGTGCAATATATTCAATTTCTTTATGGAGAAAAAGCAAAATAAATAAATAATAAGAAAGATAAATAATATGAGTGCAGTATAAAATATTAACAACATGATATAAACGCTCGACATTTGTATTCTTGAAAATGGCCAATGACGATCGAAAGTACTTGGAACATTAAACACAATTTCAGCAAGTTCCTTTAAAAGATTCAAACAAACATCAAATAACTTATTTGATATTGAGAGAAACTCAGCAAAATACTTAACTGGCATTCCTTGTATATTCTATTCAATAAACTATTTTAAAACAAAGGGATACTGTCAAAATATACCATGTTTAGATATAAAATATATGAATTGTTTTTTTTTTTTTTCATATATAAAATTAATAGATGTTTGTATAACGTTTAGTTAAAAACAGGAAAGTCTAACAAAGATGCGAAGTGATAAGGGAGAAAGATACTGATAAAGAGATTTGTCTAATGCATATTTTTAGTTTCATTTTCAGCTTGTCACCATTATATGATAATTAATATTATGAGTATGGAAAATTTACGATAATTATAAACAGAATTTTTAATTAAATGAAAGACCTTTTTGCTTCCAATACAATGTTTTATTTTTTTCCTGTAAAAATCCGACTGTTTACGCCTCAAAAATGTCTGCATTTGATCATTTATGAGTTTTGGGTGGAGAAAAATTCCTTATTTCATGATCTTCTTTACGTTATGCTGCGTCGACTTCTAAAAGATTAGATCATTGCTACGAAACGGAACAGTCGTTACAAACATTCAAAAGTAGACACTGCTTGCTGGTAAAATTTGGTGGTTCAAAATTTGGGTTAGGGGACAGATTTTCCAGAACAAAAGACATTGTATTTCTCCTAAATAAATATCAGTATCGCACAAATCCTGGGCCAACCGGTTCTTGAAATAAAAACGTACTTAGGGATCCACGGGTCGGAGCGAGAGCATTTTGGAAATTATCTCCCTACCTATGATATGTTTACTGCCACAGGGTATTTTATTGGATTCATTTTATAATCTTTCCTTTGGTTCGATGAGTGACAAAAGTTTCAAGAAAGTAATGTATTCAGGAATATAGTTTTAATTTCATATAAATGGAAAGCCTATTTCGTCATGAGCTGCAATTATATTTTTTTTTTTACTAAATTTCACACAAAACAAGCTTTGTGAACCACCCTGGTTAGAGGGTTGTTATTAAAATGGTTATAATAAATGAGGTGTGTGATATGAATGAAAGAGGTGGTGGTAAGAAGTGTAGATTATGAGGACAAGGAGAATAGATAGCGGTTGATCCTTGACTTTCAAAGAAGAAACGACACGCGAGTCTGTACCACAAAATGGCAGTTCTTGGGGAAAAAGCTGAGTAAAACATCTCGTCATTTGAAACACGGAGAGAATGAGGCTGTTTCATCTCTGTGGAAGTAGCATTGCGTAACCTAGTGTTAAAGTTCTGAACTGTGGAACTAAAGGATAGAGCTCTTTTAATAAAATTGTGGAGTCTGTTGCAAAAGAATACTGACACAACATTCAAACACATATTTATTTTTTAAATCTGGTCGTGTACGTATATATAAAAATGAGTGTAACTAGCGGAAGCAGAGTTTAAACCTGACATTCAAGACAATATTTCGACTTGTGATCTTTTTAAAAATAGTAAACTTTAAAAAATATCGTGTTTGAAA
>OZ010592.1:1013794-1136294 GCA_963932145.1 Acanthosepion lycidas
ATGGACATAGGCGGATGATGTATGCGTTTCGTATTAAGTAAAGAAGTAGGGTATATATGACAAAATCTATGTGAAGTAAGCGTGGGAAGCGGATTAGATTTCATATCGTTAAAGGGCAGAATGTTTGTTAGAAAAAGAGAAATGGCTAAATCGTTCCGAAGTGACAATTGTTCCAGACATTTCTTGAGTAACAGTAGCAAATGGATACCAGAATTCTGAAAAGACATCAGTGGCACGTGAAATATACTGGTGCCCATAGGTGACAGAAGAACAGTACCATCGGTTGTATACATGGATGTTAACCATTTAACAGAGGCACATTGCGTTAAATCACATCCGAATTCAAAACTGTTACTGTTGAATCCATCAGTGAATGTCCTGTACAATGTACTGTTTTTCATCAGGCGTCGAAGTCGTTGACTTGCAAGAATATCATTACTGGCACTGAGGCATCAGTTACTGCACTTCAAATTGATTAGAGACCATTAACATTGTACTGTAGAATACGAGTTACAGTTCTAACTATTTCGAAGACGTCGTTGATATCATATGTGGATGAGACTGCATGAAGCTAGAAATCAATGCGCTCAGAGTTTTTGTAACTCGGTACTGGTTATATAATAGCGTATCAGTAAAAACCACAGCTGAAATTGGAATCTGTCTTGACAGATGTAACGTACACAAATTTGGTACCAGACCATCAGGACGTTTTTCAGGATAACTATAGAATCTTTTCAATATTACTTGCCGATTTCCTTTAATTACAGAGCCTGCACGGTGGTCACACAATAATCTCGAGTTCAGTTAAGAGCACATCTCACTGGCGATTGTGAAAACACACTCACACATCATTGTCTCTCTATTCATGCATAGTTCTCAACCTGTTCAAATGCTGGAATGATTTCTAAAATATATATATGTATATGTGTGTGTATGTGTATTTAAGCTGCAAGCATATATGTGTGTAAGTGTATGTGTGTGTATTTAAGCTGCAAGGATATATGTATGTAAGTGCATGTGTGTTTGTATTTAAGCTGCAAGAATTAGCCCAAAATATTTTGTTAAATTCAGTCGACAATGTCTGTTTAATGTTTTATTTTATCTTTCCAATATTCAAATGTTTTGATCATGTACTTTTGACCACGTCAATGTGCTATACAAGATTTTGTTGGCTGCAAACAGGTGTTTTTGAGCGCAAGAATTGGAAACAATTAAGTTCTTAATAATGTCGGTCGAATTTACCTGAGAAAAAGAATCAAACTTTAAATTCGTGCAGTTTATCCCCAATATTGATCCCGATCTACAACGTCTTATCCAGGAGTTGGATAATACTATTAAAATTAAACAGACAGAACGTGTCGCATATATATATATATATATATATATATATATATATATATATATATATATATATATATATATATATATATATATATATATATATTCGAATGGAGTATAGGATATGCAAATGAAATCGAACATTTCCTATTTGAGTTTTGTGGCGAACAACAGGCGAACAACATCTCCACCTTACCAAGCCATTATTGAAATAAAAAGCTACTCGAAAATCACATGGACGCTCGCTGTCTACAAACGCTGCCACGTGATAAATGTCTTGGCGTGGGAGATACGTCTATCAAACGCGGGTGATGCCAATTGCAGAATTTCACATCGTCCATCGCCCGTATTAACGTAAGCGAAAGGGGTAAGAAGTGCCGATTATGAAGATATGTAGGACAGGTAAAACTTGACCATAGACTTGAAGAGGTTAAGATTGTAATGATTGAGAAAGCATCTTCTTATGTATCTTCCACAAAGTAACGGTTCTCAAGAAGAGGCTGCCTGAGTAGAACTTCCTTTTTACCGATTGAATACGGAGGAAATGGGCGTGAATTGTCCCAGTGTAAGTGGTATGGCGGGTCTTAGCTGCAAAGGTTTGAATGTGGGAAAATAAGGAATGTAGCTCGTCGGAAAATTTACCACGGAAATTGCAATAGAGTAACGAGTGTCTTGCCGACGTTTCGTCTGTGGGACAAAATGGGTTTTAGGGTCGAAAATAATTCATCAACAAGAAGGCCGCGTAAAGGCTTTTTCAACGTTTTCACGGTCGGAAATAGAGAATTGGGCAGCTATATCCCCGATATATCTCAGCAATATTTCATTTTTCGTCTAAGGTTCTTTCTGTAGCGGTACAAGAAACTTTTTATTTTCCCGCCATCGTCAGCAACGGAACATATGTATGAATTCCACTTGAGACTTGTGTGAACTTGACATAGACGTTCAAAACAATGAGCCTCAATGAGAACTCAACATGACTGTAGGGCGTTCAGGTTCTGCTGGGTGGTGATGTTCCATCACCAGCTTGGTTTTCGAAGTCACTGAAACTTCCAAAAGACTTTATTCCAAGAAAAGTTGTAATACCTACTGGAAAGCATTAACGTTCCTGAGGACGCTTTCTCTGACACCTCCAGGTATAGCATACAATTTGTAATTCTAGAAACTTTCAAATAAGTCCTAACTGTTTCCTCATAAAAAAAAGTTTGAAAAAGTAAAACATTTGCTTTCAGAGAAGAGGATTGTACACCAAGTTTACTCCATTCAACTGTCATTCTCATGAAGCTAAGTCACTTTCCACCCTGTATGTAACGGACCTCATTGCTAACTTTCCTATAATAAACCTGATTTAATCTTAAATCGTCTGTCAGATAATTCCCTCATCTTTACAAAGCAAACTCTGTAGCATACAGAGTTTGCAGTTAAAAAGCAATCAAAGCAAAAACAATCAACTGAGTTTGGCGCGATCACCAAAAGAAATAATGGACTCAATTAAGCAGCTAAAATGTGTCAACGCCATAGATGTACCGGATGGAGCTCAGGAGATCTGGAAACACGAATTCTACCCCCAAATTCCATGGACGCAGTTACCATAACTCTTTACAAACCAAATTAGCTAAGTTGAAGTGTTCAAGTGTCCGGGATATATTTCTGTTCTCGGTTGCTAATAAAAAAATTACATGAAGACTTCTAAATAGATTAGTAATCCATATCACTGAGAATCTGAATTGAGACACAACCGTTATAAGTTCTGCTCTAAGGCAGAAAAGAAAAACCGCGGGCAAAAAACTTGTACTCATTTCTTTCAAACTTACAAAGACGTCTAAGACGGTAGGCAAGACAACACTCTGAGTAATAGTAGCCCAAAATGGGTGTCCCTCCAAAATTTATCACCGTGATCATCCAACTACACGAGGTGCAGCGTAAACAAGTCAGGTGAAAAAATAACACATTTCTGTACTCTTCCTAATCGAAGACAGCGTCTAGTAAAGTTAAGTGCTGATCTCAACACTATTCTCAATATTAAGATGTACACACACACACATTTATATTAATTAATTAATTAGTTTCTAATCTAAGAACACTAGAAACAGCACAGGCTGTATCAGCAATGATAAATATTTGGATTCTAATTAGTGTAATCCATAGAATAAAGAGAACAATTTGAGGCTGACAGATCTAACCGATTGAAATAGAGTCACCTAAAGAAGAAAAATGAGAAAAACTGCCCGAATAAAGTAGAGAAAAATAAAATTAGTAATTTAAAAAAATTAAATAAAAGGATGAATGTGTCTTCTATGTACGGACACACAATGGAGAAATAGATTCGGAATAGATTATGGAAGCAGTCTTCTGGCTATTAGTCACTTTAGGAAACGACGTCAAACCAAACCTCCGAGCGCTTCTTTAGCCATTACACGAGATTTAAGCGACTGCTTTTAACTCCGATCTCGGCCACCAGGGGTTGCCACCAGTACTTGATTTATAACTTCTAAAAGAATTACACCAATGCTAACCCCTTTGAATGGCTCAGTTTTTAGGGAAAATGTCTTTGGAATTGGTTAGGATACCTGGGGAAGGGAAAGGTAACTGGAACTGCGGTGTTTTCAAGTAAAACATAGGCGTTTTTTTTATTTCCTTTATTTCTTTTTCGTTTTTCTTTTACTTGTCTTGGAGCTTTTTCTTGCTATCTAAAATCTTATTTGTCGTTGTTCATCAAATCTTTGCATAGATTCGCACCGGTGACAGTGTTTTCTTGCCATAGAGAGAAAGAGAGAAAGAGAAAGAAAGGAAAAGCGATAATGAGGAGGAGAATGAGATGAGGAGAAGAGAGAGAGAAAGAAAAATGCGGAGAAGAGAGAGATAAAAGCTTAAAAGTAAGAGATGGGTTGAAATCTACGCAAAAAGTTTATTCTTTTCATTTCTATTTTCTCTTTCTTCATTTCATTTACCTTCTCTCTTCAAATTGTATATTTCTTTTTCTCTATTTCTTGATTGTCATATCGGCTACTGTACTTTCTTCACTTTTCTCCTTTTATTGCATGCTTTCCTTTTTTTTATCACCACTTCATTATTTTAGCTTTCTACTCCAATTTATTGTTCACTTTTTTCTTTCTTTTCCTTTTCCCACTTTTCATTCATTCCTTGATTACACGCTATTGAATCAAACATTATTTGTAATTGGTTGTGATCTAATTCACTTGCAAAAGAAGATGTACATTCAATAAAAAATACATCTTCCCACACAAGTACAACGGCATTGTTCTCTGCTGCCAAAATGTACCAAAGGGAGATAACTCTTGACTTTACTAAACAAAAAGTTTTCTTTAAAGGCAGTGCAGATCAGGAAAAAAATACATCAAAACTAGGTTTGTGACCAATTTTAGATCTTATTACTCGGAAATTATTTGTTCTGTTAGATATTAGAAAAAAGTTTCATGAACAAGACTGACTATTTTGAGAATGAAAACTTTGCACTTGACTTAAATCCGGTACATATATTTTAAGAACCAATTTCAATTAGCTACCTGTGATGAAACATCAAATTTTGTATTTGTGTGTCTTGATCTGCGGCGATTTTATTGTAAACAAATAATAAATCTCAACATTTTTAAAAATCCTCCGTTCATTAAAATACCAATTTTTCATCATTGTAAGAATTTCTGAGAATTTTAATGTTTCCCCATTATGGGAGTACAAATAAAACCTGTTGTAAATTGGTGAAAATGATCAAAGATAGCCATATAGTTATTTTTATACAAATGAAGAGAGGAATTTCTGAAATGACAAAATCAAAATTAAAACTTTGGTTTTAAGAGACACAGTGACATGTTTGATACCTTTTAACGAATATTGAACAATTATAAATAAAAACAAATTGTATGACGTCATCGAGTTTAATTAAAATTAACATTTTAAAAACTTGTATTAAAAATATAGAGTTATTTCTTTAAGTTTTTGCATGGCTTTTCCTGGTTAGCGAGCTTGATTATCAGGGAATAATTTTAATTTAATTGTAACTGGTTAATTCAAATACGTATTCAAAGTTCAGACTAAAGGAAGCGTTATATATATTTATAAGCAGATTTAGGGATTAAAAAGTGATAAATAATGAATTAGTATGAAGGTATGTAAACGGCATGCTTTGACGATTTCAAAGTCTGCCTTTCATTCATAATTTAATCTCATTCAAATAGCTCTAATTGAATAAATGCAGTATTAGTGTATCTCCGTTACATGCCAGAGACTTTCTTTGCGTTATTCCATCATACTTAAACATATCCTAACATGCGTGAACGTCTAAATCTAAGAAAGAGTGCACTGGTATTTGTCATGACGTCACAAGGTAGCCGCGGACTTTTGAAAGAAATTTAGAGTTTCTACGACTCGCTAGCAAATACAATTTAAATCCCCCAGACTGTTACAGTCTTTCGTCAGTATATATATATATATATATATATATATATATATATATATATATATATATATAACCTCCTTTCATGGGGGGATGAAAGCTGCTGTTATATCTGATAGGGATTTAGTGACAAGGACATTGGTGTTAAATTTCAATTTCGAATCAGGTGTGGTCTTTTCAACCATCAGCGGTTCAAAGAACTAGCGTCATTCGTGATCTGCTGTTTGATGATGCCACTGCACTTGTTGCAACATTCCTAGAGGAAATCCAAGAAAAGATTAATCTCTCAGCTGTCAATGTGTCTCATACTAACTTCGATCGAGTTGCCCTGGATAGAAATAACTGTAGATATTTGTGTCAGAGAGGTACCAGAAATTTTGAAATTAGTCGCATTGACGTGGTAAGGGGGACGAAAAAGAAGGGATTAAAGTTTTAGCAAATATTCATTTGGGTATGTTTCGAGATCCTCACTGTTTCGCAATATGTGGGCTTGTATGCAGGTTACTAGAGGGACTGAAGTGTCACATACGATACAAACGTAAAAACTGAATGAGGCTGTCTGATCCTCATAAGTTGAAAACGACGGGAAAGACCATCGTATATATATATATATATATATATATATATATATATATAGCCATCCATAGATAGACGGTTTCGCTGTATCACGACTCATTTGGCTAGACGTCCGGTTGCCTCTAGCTAGGATTGAAACCAGGTTGAATTGGCCTCAGTCGGAGATTCTACACAGTAGGGATAAAGGTGAATTCTTGCGTATTTCTTTTTAGATAAACGCACAGTGACTGAGAGAACTCGATTCGCTTTACCGAAGAGTCTTGCATTATTATCAGTAATAGTCACATTTCCTTCCCAGAGAGCACAATCGAAATAAATTTTCCAGGAGCATAAAAAAATTAATGAAAAATTAAGATGTGCAAAAGAAAATGAACCCTTACATTTATACTCTGTATTTTTGTTTTACATTATTGCCAGTACAAATATTTTTTTGTGCACGTATAAAAATCAAAATGACTCGTGTTCATTTATTTGATAAGTTGTGTATACTACAATCAATAAATAAAAATATGCCAAGATCAAAAGAACTTCCTGAAGATTTAAAAAATGGCATAGTTGAAGCCTATAATGATGAAGGCTACCATAAGCTATGAAGACTATTTGGAGAGCAAGTCTTCACCATGCGATAAATTATTTATAAATTGAAGGCCTTTGGTATGATGGCCTCACAATCAATAAGTAACCGTCCGCCAAAAATAACTACAAGAACAAGTCGACATCTAGTTCGGCAAATCCAGGAGAATCCTGATGTGACCTCTGCAGTTCTCCAAGAATCAGAGTGTATACGTCTACAGTGAAATCTGAACGATGCCAGTCTTCATGGCAGAATGCCTACAAATAAGCCACGACTTATGAAAAACACAAACAATCTATGCTCGGCTATGTCAGAATTTATATTAATAAGCTAGAAATGTTCTGGCAAAATGTCGAGACCAAACTAGAGCTTTTGAGGGAGAAACAATAGGCAGTATGTCTGGCAAGCTCTAAATACGACTTTTGAAGAGAATTTAGTGCTAACAGTTAAATATGGCGGCGACACTATTATGATTTGAGGTTGCTTTGATGCAGCTGGAACAGGAAAAATAGTACGCATTGACGGCGCAATGGACTCTGTAAGCAATTTTGAATAACAATGTCTTGCACTCAGTTTGAAAGTTAGGTTTAGGTCGGGGCTGGATCTTTTAAGAGAACACTGATCTGAAACATAAAAGCAAATCAAAAAAAGAATGTGTTCGAAAACTGAAATTTCAAATCTTGAAGTGGCCTAGTGAAAGTCCTGATCTAAAGCCAAATGAAAATCTTTGGTACAAGTTAAAGAAGTCAGTACATGCAAGAAACCCAGATAATATCGAGCAATTGTGGAAGTTTTGCCAAGAAGAATTGTCAACAATTGACGCTCACTACTGCCAAAAACTTCTTAAAAATTATAGAAAAATACTGATCGACGTCAAGACCTCAAAAGAAGGAGTCACCGAAAATGAAATGTAAGGGTTCACTTACTTTTGCTCATCTTAACTTTTAATTTTTAATTAATATATTTATTCCAGCTTGATAAAAACTTTGGAAAGTGGTTGTAATTCATTTAAGAAAAATTTTTTCTCAATGAATATATAGCTTAAGATTTGTTGATTATCTGGAAGAAAGAGACAATTTTTTAAAATTCTATCTTAGTGCTTAACTTACTTTTGCGCAGCACTATACAAGGTGATTGAAAAGTAACTCCCTATTTTATGTAGGATGGACTCTCCCGTCTTTTAAAAATTATAGTTAGACGGGAGAGTCAATCATGCATAAAATAGGGAGTTAGTTTTCAATCATCATACACACACAGACACTCGCACACACACACACACACACATATATATATATGTGTGTGTGTGTGTGCGTATGTGTGTGTGTATTCGCGTGTGTGTATATGTATAGTGTTTCTCAAAAAAATTCTAGGAATTTGATAAGATTAATGAATTTGTTCCTAAGGTATATTGCGATTGATTTACTAGATATTTTCTATACAGTGACACACTAAATGTTATGGTATAAGTGTCGGGTATCATGTAGGCTGCCCTGGAGCTTGCGAAGTGCCGTAATTCGAAGTGGGATTGATTTCACTAGTGGTCGAAAAATCTCAAGATAAATATTTAGCAAAGCGGTTTCGATATCTGTCCACAGCTCACAGAAAATTTTAGCTGCAGGATTTTACATGCGAATGGGTGCATTATGCCCCATAAATGCTAAATTGGGCTAATATGGAGCGAATATGCTGGCCACAATTTTCGTCGGAAATCTCCAGGAAGTTGTTCAAACAGACATTGGAATATTTGTTCCAATAACACAGTGCTATTATCCTGCTAAAATAATTCTTTGGGTTACACAGAGCCCATAAAAAGGTGACAATACTCACGGAGCAGTAGAGCATGACTTATCCGTCAATGACATGTTTTAGAGTATCGCAAACTATTCTGCGTGGACATAATTATTTTTCCGAACCCTACTATCAGCCTGAATCAAGCGGAACGTGACTCATCGAACCATGCCAGCCGTTTTCAGTCCTATAGGTTCCAATTAGCGACATCACAAGAAGTAGGATTCTATGTCCGGTGTCGTGATGTTAACAGGGCCATCCATGTGGGACTTCTGCCTCGATATTTATTGGAAGCTGAGAGAAAAAATGAAAACGCTGAATCAGCCTGCTGGATATTCATCTGGTTCCTTCCGCATTAAATCGGAATATTTCATTGTCGCTTGTCTATTACCACAGATAATTCTAACTAGTCACATCAGGAATTCCTAGTATACACAAGAAACTATTGATCAAGAGATGTCGTGTTTTCACAATGTCACAACCGTGTGGCACTTACTACCACGCGCCGTTCGGGTTCCGATAATTCATGTTGCCTTGCAATGAGCAGCCTTGTCGGTCGATATTTATACTGATTTACTAGATGTCAGAGCAGGGATGATATAGGTTTGGGTATGTGTACGATGACAGTACAGCTACCATTACCATTAGATATTGTCATGCGTTGAATTTTGGCACGTCAGCGTATTTCTCCGTCAGGAAATTAAAAAGTTCGTTTTTTATCAAAATTTTTTTTAACGTACCTTAAATTTCCAGCAGATTATGTGTTGAAAATGCACATGCAGCATGGCGCTTCAGCCATGAATCAGAATGTCTGCGTTTTGTCTTGGATCAAAGAGACGCTCTCCAGCTTCCTACCGTAGATCATTGTTGCACTTGTGCTCTCTGGCTAAACTTTATATGCAATTTAATTTTCAAGTACAGTTCAAGTAGCAGAATGCAGGCATAATATTTATGACACTTGTTTGAATACTTCCAGTACACACGTTCGAATCAGGGCAGGATTCGTTTGTTAATGCTAGATAGCTGTTTGATTTTCCTTGACAAAAGAAACGTACAAAAAGACTCATCGTGTTCGTTGATTTACACACACACACACACACACACACACACACACACACATATATATATATAGCTAGATAGATGGATAGATAGAGAGTGAGTAAGAAAAAAGAAAGAAACTATATAGATACTAGTTAGATTTATCCATGCTTTCGCACCACATTCTTTAGCTTCTTCTTTTCCTCTTCATTGCCCATCCTCCTAGCCATGTATCTGGTATTGCTCGTGTCAACGGCACCCGCCTTCCCTCCACTACCCACCGATTATGTATTTAACGAGAGTCGGTCTCAATGTGGTCGGCCGCCGCTGCTGACCAACTCTCGCCCGTCTGCGGCGATTGGCCGAACCAAGGCGCTTGTCAATCCCGATAAGGCGATCGTCAAAAGCGATCAGTGTGGCAAGAGATTGTAATTGAAGATGCTATCGGGGCTGAAGGTGTAGAGCGAAACGGCGAAAAGATCGAGCAGCCAATCTTTACCTGATCGCATCAAAATGAATAGTTTTCGACCGGTGCGCATACTAATTAGGAAGAGAAGTGAAAGGGTTGGGCAGATAGAAAATGGAAAAGAAAGGGATGTTCAAGTCGCAGAAGAATGCGCCTGAGATAGACAGAGAGAGAGAGAGAGAGAGAGAGAGAGAGGGGGTAAAAGGAAGAAGGAAAGACGCTACTTAAAAGAGGTAGAATGAATTAACGTGAAGAAAGCAGGAAAATTTCAGATGATGAGATCAAGAAAGATAATGAGAGAAAAAGATAGAAAGAAAATAAAGATAGATGTGAGTTACTGTGAGAGTAGATGATTGAAATAATTACGGGTGGAAGCCAGTAAATCCGACGTGAGGCGACAGGAAAGTGGGTGTGAAGCAAGAAGTGAAAGAAGACATTAAAAAGGTAAGAAATAAAAAATGGAGATTAAAAAATGATAAAGAGTTGTAGAGAAAGAGATAAATGAAACAAGGAAAAAAAAGATAAAGAAGAAAAGTGAGGAATAGAAAAAGTGAAAAAAAATTAGAAACAGTCGTAGAAAGTAAAACAAAGGAAATATTCCAACCAAACTTCGAAAAAATTATTGCAAATAAAACTGTTCTTTTAAGAACCAAAACAGAAGAAAGTTATATTTTCTGTATGTAATTATCAAATAAAGATGATGAAAAAGAAAAAAGATAGAGTGGGAATGATATGCTCAGAGAAAGAGTTGCAGGGGGTGAAAGTAGGCGAAGTATTTGATGAGAAGGGGCGTTGTCTTCGAATCATTCTTTTGAGTGGATAGCGCGGTTTCGACCAGTGCAGTTAATTATCGGTCTCTGGCTGATGTGTGCGTGGGAATGGCTGAGTTTTGGTGATTATCTCAGCCGATATATCTGAGGCAGAGAAGGAGCGGCTATGGTTCGCTAATAAGATCAAGAATGGGAAGTTTTAGATATTGGCGAAGTTGACACTGATAGTAGGCCGGCATTTAGGGAAAGAAAAAAAGAAAAGAAAATGTTGCTCCACGTGAAGATAGAAAGAACGGAAGGAAGAAAGGGAAGAATTATAGAAGTTTTGCTTCGCGAGAAGGAATGAAAGAAGGAAGGAAGGAATGAAGTAAGGAAGGAAACTAAAATGCTAAATATTGGTATATAGAATGAATGGATGGATGATTAAATGAATGAAGGAAGGAAGGAAAGAAAGAAAAGAAGCGGCGAAAGTGAGAAAAGTTTTTGCCAGGCTGGAAAGAAAGAAAAAAGAAAAAGATAATAAAGTTTAGAATATTTGCATGGGAAGAATAACGGAAGGAGGGAGGAAAGGAAAATGCATCAATCATTGCATGTATATAAGGAAGGAACGAATGGATTAAAGAGGGAAGACATTTTGAAGTCTTTGCGTGGCTAGAAGGAAGAAAGGTTGCTATAAAGTAAATCAGTAAATAAGTAAGTAATTAAGTAAAGAAGGAAGAAAGAAAGGAGGAAGGGAGGAAGGGAGGAAGGAAATGAAAACGAACAAAGGAGAAAAAGAATATTTTGTGAACTTTGAAAGAAGGAAGGAAATAAAACCAGAAAAGGGGGGAGGGGAAGAAAATTCTGCAGACTTTGAAAGAAGGAAGGAAGGAAATTAAAACGGAAAGAAGTAGGAAGAAGACTTTGAATGAATGAATGAATGAAGGAAGGAAGGAAGGAAGGAAATGAAAACGAAAAAGGAAAAAAGATTATTTTGTAAACTTTGAAGGAAGGAAAGAATGATTGAAGGAAGGAAAGAAGGAAGGAAATAAAAACAGAAGAGGGGGAAAAAGAAAATTCTGCAGAGTTTGAAAGAAGGAAGGAAGGAAGAAAGAAGGGAAATTAAAACGGAAAGAAGGAGGAAGAAGATGCTATCGACTTTGAATGAATGAATGAAGGAAGGAAGAAAGAAAGGAAGGAAGGAAGGCAGGAAAAAAAGAAGGAAGAAAGGAAGGAAGGAATGAATGAAGGAAATTATGAAGGAAGGAAGGTATGAAAGACGGAAGAAAGGAATGAATGAAGGAAATTAAAACGGAAAGAAGGAGGAAGAAGAAGATGCTATCGACTTTGAATGAATGAATGAAGGAAAGAAGGAAGAAAGAAAGAATGAAAGAAAGAAAGAAAGAAAGGAAAGAAAGAATGCAAAGAAATTGTTAGTAGCTTTATGGTAAAAGAAGAAAGTATGAATGAAAGAAAAAAGAATGAATGAAACCAATTTTTTTTTAGCAGTCTGCGTGGATAAGAGAAGGGAATCAGAGAAAGGAAATGGTGAAATGGTGAAAAAAAAAAAAAAAATGAAATTCTTTACGTGGAAGGAAGGGAAAAATGAGGGGGGCTATAATTAAGAACAGAAGGACGGATAGAAAAGGAAATCCTGAAGACTTTGCTCCAAAGAAAGAAAATAAATTTAGAGCTGAAATGAAGACTTCTTCTACGTGTCAGGACAGGAGCGGCATGGGCCCGCCACAATTTCCTCTCCTTCCTAGTTTCTGCCTTAGATTTGTCATTTTTATGTCTCTCCTCTTCCCTATTCTGCTATCACCTGCCCCCTTGCCTTGAATATATCTTGCGAGTGTTAAATTTTCTAGACTTTCTTTTCTCATTATGTCACAATTTCAACTCTTTCTGATTTTATGTATAATTGACTCTTTTGTTTCCATGTTTCTTAAAATTTCCTCATTGCTCATAAGGCATTCTCAGCATCCTTCTGTAGAACCTATTTCTGTTGCTTTTGGTCTTTTCTTCATCTGTGGGGAAATTGTCCAGTATTCATTACCATATACGAAGATTGATATTCCATAACAGTTCAGCAAAACACTGTTCTACCATCCATTTACACAAGCTAGTTAGGCAGGGCTTATATGCTGTTTTTCTCTATACCTCTTGTCTTCAATATGTCCTGTGAGTGACAAATTTTCCAAACCACTTGCCTCATTATGTTCCCTAGAAATTTCAGCTGATTCTTTCTATTGCTAAATATAAATGTCCTTTTTGTTTGCATTTCCACTAAAACTTCTCATATGTTCAATTCATAGTATTCTCAGCATCCTTCTGTAGAATCACATTTCTGTTGCTTCTAGTCTCTTCTTCATCTGTGATGAGACTGTCCAGCATTCACTGCAGTATAGGAAGACCGATATTACGTAACAGTTCGGTACTGTTTTCTTTGTTTCTAACGAAATGTTCCTGTTTCTTAATACTTTGCTTAGCTTTTAGAAAGCATCTTTTACTATCCGACTGCGCCTTGCACTTTTTACCCTACTTTGAGGAATTCATCCAAAAACATCCGAAAACGTCGAACACAAATAAACATTTCCTGCAATTCTTCAACAGAATGGCAACTTTAAGGATTTCTTCGTCAACAACGGCAACAGCAAAAACATTTCCTGTTCACAAATGGCTAAAGAATGTATTTAGTTTTTTCTTTCAAGAACAAGAAAATATATCATTTCGTCAGCAATCTAAAGCGTAAAATAGATTTGTTTTTACGGCCTATCAACCTTTCGTGGTGTATTTAAACCTAAACATATTTTGATTTGTAATATTAATAATATTTATTTGTGATTCAATATTTCATTAAGAACTTTTGTGAATAACAAAGATATTTTAGATACACACTCGATGATTTAAGGAGTTGCCTCCAAAGATTCACTAAAAGAATAAAAGAAGGGCAGATATAAAATGAATGACCAAAACTTAATAAAAAAAAAAAAATTATCGTCAAAAGAGGTAAGATCAAATGATTTTTATGTCAAAAATTATTTTTTAATCCCTTTTAGAACGCTTCGAAATTTTGGTTAAAATCTTGTTTCTTGTGTGCCAACGTTGTCCCATAAATGGATATGGGCAATTTTAGCAGCTTTTTCCGGTGCAAAACAGACTGATTTAGAAATTCTTGTAAAAATCAAATAATTGTCGGATTTTAATAAACTTTCAGGACCTATTCACAAATGACTTAAATTATATTTTAAATGTTTTGCTTTTAGAAAATCTTGCTAAAAATATTTTTTTACATTTGTTAACTTATTTAATTTTATGAAATTTGGAGCACTTCTTTTTTGTAGTGCTTAATTTTCATATTAGTTATAAGGACAAGTCCTCGGAGGATTTAAATCATGATTTTTTTTGTCATACAGGAACTCCAATTAAAGAAAATCTATTCTGTATACTTTGAAAAAGATTTTGAATTTCTTTTATGTGTGTATAAACATACCTATTTTTATAAATACGGATATCCAAACGTGATATTATCAGAAAATAAGAGCGATAACTATAGTAAAGTTAAGATTTATTGCTAAATTTGAACATTTCCTCAACACCCATCTTCGTAAGTTAGACTATAAAACCAAAGTCTCTAAAATTCAATAAAATAATGCTTATAATATTTTAAAATTTTTAAAGATTACTAGGTAGATAATATATATATATATATATATATATATATATATATATATATATATATATATATATATATATATATATATATATATATATATATATATATATATATATCTAAGGTCACATCTATCCAACCATATATATATATATATATATATGGTTGGATAGATGTGACCTTGTGACCCTGGGTTTCACGCTTTAGCGATCGTCAAACAAACTGATTAATTTTTTTTTAAATTTTGGTTTTATGTAGATTGTGTGTATTCGTATTATTGTGGAAGTGGTGGGGGAAACTTCGTCGTTTTTTCATCGTACTGACGCAGACACATATACATACTTGGTCGTCCGTCGGGACTCATACATATATAAACATATGTGGGCAGTTTTGGATATGACATATGTATGTATACGGGTGGTGTTGTGTCTATACATATACATCTGTATGTTGAAATTTAAAGATTGGACGTGTGGCGGAAATGTCTCGTGAATGTATACATGTCATATATATATATATTTTTTTTTTTCCGCTGAATAATATTTCCTCGCATGTATGTATATACGTGTGGTGGGGTTTGTGTGAAATTATGATAGGTAAAAATGATTATTATTTATATTTATTTTTAAATTTTGAAAAAAATGGCGGTTTATTTGTTATATTTAAAGCTGGTTATTTGTTTGTTTTTGACTGTGTATATGTAACAGGTAGAAATTTGTAATTTTTATTTGTTATTTATATGGTGATGTTTAATATTTAATATGCTGGGTGAGAGGGTAGTTTGATTTAATAACGGGTCTATATGATATGATGTGATAGTAATGTTGCAAGGGATTGGAGGCAATGATAATATAATTAGCTAATAGTTATTGTAAATTGGTAGAAATTGTAAATTGGTAGAAATGATTAGTAACGGTGGTGGGAGAATGATGAAACCATGAATGTAGTTATAGTGGTGGTAGCTAAAGAGTGGTTGTTGGTGTTTTATTTTATTTTATTTTATTTTGTTATATGTATCAATGTACATATATATATATATATATATATATATATATATATATATATATATATGGGATTGCCACTTCTTTACAGAAGACGACCATCTCTTCTTATTTTTAAAATGAAGATTAGTTTGATCAGTAAATATGAAAGGATCTTAAAACAATAAAATATAAAAAAGGATGAAATATTGTAAAAAATCGCTCGCATAATTCATAAAATCCTATCTATTATTAAGTGGTAGAACACAGTTAAAAGAATATTAAGAAATATATAAAAGAAGGAAAGCTCGTAAAATGATAAAAAGAATAACATCCAGTTAAAGCTTTAAAACAAAATACAGCCAATTCTCATTTACAATAATGACTGTAACTTACAGTGCATTGTCACGTTCATGTGCACGCAAGAGGCTCTTTAACCCTGCAGCACTCTTACAAGATTACTTACATAAATAACAAATGAATGGCGTAATGAGAATTTTGAAAGTTATTTTGTTTTGATGAAATCTAGTTGTGTGCCTCTTTAAACCAGCTGATGATTTGTAGATTTTGTCACAAAATTAACACAGGGCGCCAGTTGGTGTGGAAAACATGGTCTATATTATTGTGGCGATGGTATCTCGTGTGACTGGTTAAACCAGCTTTGGACAAGCAAATTCTGCTGTAAAAAGTACATTTATGCTGGGAGTCTAGAGGCAACAGATTAGCATCCCTTTTCCTTAAGGCCCGTTTCACTTTTGCATATTCAACCCTTTTCTCTTCAAAACTGTTACAACTAACATAAACAAGTTTCCGCCAGTTCGACCTTTCATTTGCCTCCTTCTCCCAATTCTTTGTACTTTTTACCATAGAACAACTGTTTTGGGAGGGGATTATCCTCCATCCTGACGATGTGACCAGCCCAGCGCATCTGGTTACGTGTTAGCATCTTTTCAGTGCATCTGGTTACGTGTTAGCATCTTTTCAATACTAAACGCATTTGACCTTTCTAAAATTGCTGTGTCCGGCACAAATGATTGCCACTTAATATCTAGAATCCTCTGAAGGCACTTTTGATGAAAACGTCTCAAAGTTTGAATGTGTCGTCGGTCCATGTCTCTTAGGAGTATAGTAGAGCAGTTAAAATGCACGTCTCATACACACTTAACTTAGTTTTGACTGAAATACCTCTATCTGACTGTCATAGGTCCTTACCTATAACTACAGAATGAACTCTTCGTAACACTATGTATACTACGCCTCTCAAGAGAGAGGGTCGAATCAAGCCGAGCTTCTCGGCTTGACGGTCGAACTCTCTGCCTCTGAGCCGAGAGGAACCCGGACGAGGCTCCGCCGAAGGGCAGAGTCTCGTTCGGGGAGGTTGACCAACCCGATCCCTTTTATACGGGTTCTACGGGCATTTTTTGGTCGACGCTACGGGCTCGGGAAACCCACGATAAACTCGGCCTTGTGCCACATGCAACCCTCGTTGTGGGGGTGGCTAGATACCGAATCGAGTCGACCCGATAGTAGTTCACTCCAAACCAGACTGACAGTCATACTAACACCTTCCTCATCTTGTATTATTATTTCGTGCAATATACCTTCGTTATTTCTACGCTTGTGTTCGTGTTGTTCTTCCTTGGTCCTAACCTTGGACCATAACACTGACCATACGCGAAATTCTAACATTCCAAAAGTTTTACTTGCTTTTTGTACACGATGACTTATTTCGGCATCAAGTGAGCCATCTTTTGAAAGAACACTGTCGAGATAAACAAAAGTATCAACAACAACTATTCTATGTCCTTTAACAAATATATCTGGTTCACTATAATGCTGAGTCGGGGATAGTGTATGACCTTTATTCTCTTTAAGCTTATAGTAAGACCAAAAGACGACCAGGACTTAAAGAACAGGTCCATGATAGCTTGCATATCTTCCTTACTGTGAGACAACTGGTCAGCATCATCTGCATAGAGTAACATTATATATATATATATATATATATATATATATATATATATATATATATATATATATGTGTGTGTGTGTGTGTGTAAAGGCGCTCATATATTCAGGTAATGTTTATAGTTATGTCCCACTTAGAAAAAAAAAATCAAATATGTGTCTATCTAGACAGTTGTCAACACCCCATAAAACACTCAACTCCTTGTTAAACAAAAAATGATTTTCTTCCATATTTCAAACTAAAAGTAAATTTGTTCTAAATCAGATTAATTAAACTTTATATCAGTTAATCTTCCTCAAATAAGGTATTATTTTTGAAAGATTTTTTGATAAAGAGAATTATTAGGTTGGTGCAAAAATAATGACGTAATAATGTCGTTTTTTGACGTTAAAAATACGTCAGAAAACGACATTATTACGTCATTATTTTTGCACCAACCTAATATATTGTGTTCGCAGATGCGTCATAATGGACGATTTAAACATTTTTACTGGCAATAAAAACGCATTCCAATAAATTTACATTCAGTTTGAATTCAATGTATTTTTCTTATTGAAAATATTAAATTTAATTAATTAGCTTGAAATTAAAACTAAAATAAAAGTTTCAAGAAATATTTTTCATTTTTAAAGATTTATTTTAAATATTAGGTATCGCTTTTCTTTGTATTTGTATTTAACTGGGAAGGGGGTTTTGATTCATACCTTTTCCAAGGTTATTTGTGTATAGGTGAATATAATAATCTCGACTGGAATTCGAACGCAGTCTTCAGATTTCTCATTCAAAGCTTTCCATTACATCGCCCACACACCCGAAAACAATTGAGAAGTCCGATAAATATGAAGTGTGAAAATAAAAATTGTCAATTAATTATTGTCTCCATCATTTAGATCAGCACTTGTGATGATTTAAGGAAAAGATTGAAAGAAATGAAAATCTGAATTGAAAATCTTCAACCAACAACATTAAATATTTCGGGAAGAATACTGAAGAGTGAATGGAAATTTGAAAGATATATGTTATCATTTGATGTGCAGAGTAAAGTTACCAATTCGTACATAAACGAATTATAACTAATAATAATAATAATAATAATAATAATAATAATAATAATAATAAAACAATTCGGAATATTCAGAAGCGTGTCGATATTCATCCAACTTTCCAGACTCCTTTACTTTTCCTGCAGTTTTGGTGTCACACCCACTGATGGATTCCCTTTTCATGTGACTAAATCTGGTCTTTTGATATAGATGAAGATATGGATGAAAAATATGTTGTCTTCTCATATGTCTCTTTGATATGTATATATCATAAAAAATGTATATATATCCTTTTTCATATTTTGATATGTCTTTTGATATTAGTCTCTTAATATGGATGCAGATATCCGTTTCAAAGTTTCAAGGAATTTCGTTTATTGTATTTTATCTGAGAACTTGTTTTTCACTCTACGTTTCGAGCTACCATGATTATTTTCAATTTATCCGGCGTAGTCTGCATTTCGGGAGGTCAACACTTCAAAAATCTTCTTCTAAATTTTCATGTTGCTCTTAATCACATGCTTTATGCGTTGTAATTAATATCCTAATCCAAAGATACACAATTGTTTTTGTCAGTTTGGGAAGTGTTCAGAAAATATTGCTTCTCAATATTTTATATGATTTTGTTGCTTAATCTCAAAAACTACTTTTCTTTTTATTTCTTGAAATTTTATTGAAATATTTTTATTGCAATTATTGGTGTTAATTTGATTCATCATTCTATTTTTTTTAATCATTTCATCCTAAACAAGGCGGGAATACCACTAGTACGCTGATTGAGGGGTTACAGGGAGTGAAGGTGAGAGAAAAAACTGAGAATAGGAAGGATTGAGATGACAAAAGATGAATGGGATTCAAGAAGATAGAAGATGGCGATTGACATTTCATTTAAATTTTTGAAGATTGCAGTTTTCAGGGAAGCATGTAAGCGGAATGGAATTCCACAGACGATAAGTGCAAGAAAAACTGTTGGAGTAGAAATGACAGTTGAATTTAGCTATGTCAACAGTAAAAGGATGGTAACTAAATGCCAGTCTAGTAGCACGCGTAAACAGACGTAGTCCGGGCACATGGAAAAAAAAAAGCTCGACAGAGCAGATGGTATGAAAATATTTGTAAAAGATACAGAGGAAATCCGCGTCACGTCGGTGAGAAAGTGACTGAAATCGAGATGCCTGGCCAGGATCAATTGCACTGTATTCCTTCTCGAGATTAATCGCAGTTGCACCTGACCAGATATGGAAATAACATTCAATGCACGAACGAATGGTAGATTTCTAAATGTACAAGATGAACTCTGATTCTCGCCATAATTATTATAATTAATATTTACAAAGATAATAATTAGAAACGAGCAGTTAGGAAATGGTTATCATCGCAGCAAGTGAAATCAGCGATTCGAGTTAAAATCCTGACCTAGTCTTAGTAGCACTATACCCTTGGGAAAGGTATGAATTTATTTCTTTTCTCGTCAGAAAGATTAGCCTTCTAGCCTTGAGTGACAACCAGTCAACGGAAAGAAAAAATTTTCAAAACCAATTCGTTAAAATTCCAAGAAGTCATAGAAAGACAAAAGACTAACGAAAAATAATGGAGAGCCATTATCGCCTACGTCCTGAAATGATAAACATAAAATGGACACTAATTTATGTGTCTTGGCGTAGAGTAATATAAGTACAGAAATCAGTTCAACCGTGAGTTTGATCCACACTAGGTGTCACACGAATTTAGTCTAAACTCAGTTTACCTAATAATTCTAATTATTGAAATTAATATTATTATTTTTAATAGTAATTAATATTTCTGTTTATCATGAACATGTTTTTTTATGATCCGTTTGAAATAAAAACTATTGGTAGTACCTGCGTTATATAAATGAATTATCGCCAGATGCTCACCGTCACGACAGTGTGGTCTTATCGTTTCTTTAGGAGTGTGACATGACATTGACAGTATTCAACTTAAAACCAAAACAGAATTTCACATTTAAAAATTCAAACCAAAAGGAAGAGCACCTTTTTCTTTTTGAGTGTTGCGTAGCAGACGTTTGCAACTGGGTAGGCCAACGTACGAAATGGGACAAGGTCACCTCTATCAACCTCATTAGATTTGTTGTTATCCTTATCATTAACCTTGATGTTGTTGATGATGATATTTGCGAGTCGTGAATTGTGGCTTCGACTGGGTTGGAGTCTGGATGAGGTTTACGGATTATGGTTAATGAGCACAAGCGGTGACATACATACATAGGTACGTACGGACGGAAAGACAGACAGATGGGCAGGGTTGCAGACGTCCAACACCAAACGCTTGAGTCACACTGAAGATGTCAAGCCCCCGTCAGCGATGACTTATGATAGTGTTCACTCTGTCAGGTCAGCTGTAACGAGCGAACAGACTTGCCGAATTTCTCAAACTTCAGCAAACCTTCTTCTTCTTCTTCTTCTTCTTCTTCTTCTTCTTCTTCTTCTTCTTTCTTTCTTTCTTTCTTTCTTTCATTGAACTCTCCCTCCTCATTCTTCTAACCTTTCTCCTTCATTTTCGCTTCTAGACTTTCATTCTTGTACGTTCGTTCTTTTTCTCCATTCTCTTTTCCTTCTTTTCTTTCTCTTCGTCTTTCTTTTCCTTGTTCTACTCCTATTATTTCTACACCCCCTTCTTTTTTCTCCTCTTTCATCTTAGTATAATTTTCTTCTTTTTCTTCATTATAGTCTTTATATTCCTACACATCCTTTATTTCTCTATTTCCCTTCTCTTCCTTCATTTCATCTTCCTCTTTAAGGGACATACTTTAGGCCATTGATACAAATTTACGTCAAGGTCAGATGAAAAATTAATCAATAAACTTCTTCTTTGAGTCTACGTTTCTTTTCTCCTTCTTACACTTATCATTTTATTTTCTTTCTCTGTAGATTCTTTGTGTTCTTTAAAAAAAAAACAAAAAAACTCACCACTCTCTCTTTGCACCTTTTCTTTCCCCTACCTTATTGTGACCTTATCTTTAAAATATGTGTTTATATCAACCGAAAATGCCGTTAAATAAATTACCAAGAAATTATCCGTAATAAACGCAATTTAGTCTTGGACAGTCGACGGTTATGGAGAACTTTGTTAAGCTTTTGTATTCCAGCAACGAGAGGTTTGGTGAGGTTTTGGGTGGGTTTTATTTGTTTAGTCTGATTGCCTGAACAGCACGCCGGAAATTTCTTTCATATTCTTAAATCAAAATTTGGGCATATCGGCTTCGATGCTTCTCACCTTTGTTGGCCCTTTATTCTTGCATTCTGTTCGTTAATACATAACAGATTCTATTCTATACCGACCTGCCCGACCGACAGGACGATGTACAACGCCCCAACCCTATCACCTGTGCTAGTAGTTAATGAGTTATTAGAAGACTAGCGTTAAAAAAATACTCACCTTTTAACCGAAAAAAGAAAGTGGGGCGAGTTGGGGTGGAGGAAGAAAAGAAAAAATGTTGGAAAAGATTAGAAATAAAAGTATATTTGTGCGAACAGAAAGATCGGACAGAAAAAAGGAGAAAAAACTAATATTAAAGGAGAAAGAATAAAATGATTGATTAGAAAGAAAATAAAAACCTAAAGCTGTAGAGAAAGAAAGAAGAAGAAACCGCGTTCAAAATGTTGTCATGTCATCTACAAATTTAGGACATTTTTGCACTGAAGTAAAAAGCCATACATAAGACTAAAGTTCATACGGCCTTAGAATTAAATTGGAATTTAAACTCATTCGTTACCATTTTGTTAGATCACTAGAATTGAAAAATGATCTATGTTGCATTCTAACATTAAATCATTTTTTATTTACCGCGTGTCTTACGGTTTCTAAAATTGTCAAATGATTTTTTAACGTACAGAAGTGAATAGTCGGAATAGAAATGTAGGCAGAACAAAAAAGAAATTTTATTTTAACTTTCTCAGTTTGGGTGTGCACTTGCATATATATAAGAGTATGGTCAATATATATATATATATATATATATATATATATATATATATATATATATATATATATATATATATATATATCGTATATTTCCGCATATAAGGCGACCTTTAGATAAAACGAGGTAAAAAATATACCAAATTTCCATGAATTTATCCTTTACCTGTTGTACGACTGTGAATTGATTATATAAATATGATGAAATAACAAAAACGATTCTATATCATATTTTTTCTACACACGTCCCCTACTAAGAGAAACCATTGTTTTGTTTAGGTTACATCACGTGATATCTTCTTCCTCTTCTTCTTCCTCTTCTTCTTCTTTTCCTATATTTAAACAGTTGCAAACAGGCTGATGTACTTATGGCTATTTGCTTATACTTCATCGACAACCACAAAATGCCTCTAATAACAGTACGGCAATATACGATAGGATTATTTTATTTATATTGATAACTTGATGGGAAATAGTTTTATATCCTAAAAGTTTTAAATGCAACTACTGTAAAAGGATTTTATTTGAAAAATAAATGTTGCATGTAATCCTAAATCTTGTTATTATTCAACAGCAAAGTGATAATTAATTTTTAACGAGAAATTAATATTACGTTATCGTAAATGTTATTACTGCTGTAATTAGCACTACCATGAAAGTTTAGCGAACGATAGAAGTTGCTGTGTATCCAATCATAACTCAGTGGATAAAAAGTTTATTTCGTTGACATGGAATTATTCTTCGAATAGGCAATTTATTATGAAAATATGCCAGTATATATACAAGGTAGAAATGTTTTTATGATTGTTATTATCAGTTTATTTGATAATGAGAATATTTTCATATACGTTATTAGCTATCACACCGAAGCCGAGGTTAGCCCACCAACAAACATCACTGAGAATTTAAGGTAATAATGTAATATAAGACGATCCAAAATTTTTAAGGTTGATTTTTTTGTTTAAATGTCGTCTAGTACGCGGAAATATAGGCTATATATATATATATATATATATATATATATATATATATATATATATATATATATATATATATATATATATATATTTCTGAGACGAAACGATCTAGTTATTATGTTGCCCAACTGGCGTTGTAAAAAAGAGACGTTTCCTTTTCTGGTAGTAAGACACGTACCAAGTGATCAATTTAACAGATATTAACTCTCCATTCCTGCAATATGACAAAGGAACTGTACAAATTTTGTACGTAATGTACATAGAAATGTATGTGGGTCCCTGTATTGAGGAAACGTTTTTAGTTCTGCACCACTTTAACTTTGATTCCAAAATCGGGAATGAACAAATTCATATTAAACACTTTCCCATTTCGTTGACCAATTAAAATCTGATAGATCTGCCAATAAGTCATAATTGCTGTGAAGATAAGAAAAGATATAATTCCATTTACGCGAAATTTAATCAGCTATTTATCATATACGACTAGAAAAATGCAAAATGAAATTAGTTCCCAAAATCATATCGCGTATATATATATATATATATATATATATATATATATATATATATATATATATATATATATATATATAAGTGTACATTGAGGTAAAAATCGATTGCCGACTGTCTGTTTTATGCATGAACAGATTCTTCAGATTATTTCTGAAAATTGCGTTCAAGCATGAAACAGACTGTCACCTCTCAATGTTTACCTCAGTATACACTTTTATATTCACATACGCTGTATCTCTGATATTGAGCACTTTTACTCACAAGCATAACATAACTTAAAAGTATATTTTTATCATTATATATATATATATATATATATATATATATATATATATATTAAATAATGCAGCTTAATTAATATTGTAAAATAGTCATTCAAAGAATAAATGAATAAAGATAATGTAATTAATGGTGAACTTACTTGGCTAACAGATTAAAAGGCATTGACTCACTGACCACTCGCTGAACAACTCGATTCTTGCTTTTATTAATTGCACAATGGATTAGATGTTCGGTCCATATTGCTTGCAAGTACTTTCAGTAAAAAAAATTACTATATATATATATATATATATATATATATATATATATATATATATATATATATATATAATTCCGAAGAGGATAAAATCCAAGTAGAACTCGATGTCCAGGACAGAGTAAGAATATAATATAAAAGGCTCAAACACTAATATTCCATGGTTATAATTCATTACATTGGAATCGTAATCACGATTTCAATTCATCAGACCTACAAATTCAAAAAATATATATTATTGCATGCGTACAAAGGGTTTTGTTATACTACCTTCACGATGAAAACAAATCCATGAATAATTGTGTTGGACACACCATTCGCCTATCAAGACGACTGACCAGAGCTTGATACGAACATGGTGTCGATCGCACGAATGTGATACGTACCTCCAACTTTAAAATCCATATGAATGTGATGGAAGCCTTTATGATAAAAAATAAAAAAAGCAAGAAATCAAAAATTGATAACATCAATTATGAACATGGCTACTGGATGTAATTTCAACAACATTTACACTGCATACAATACCATTATTTATTATAGAAACATAACAAACATCCTTGAAAATAAATGTATTATCTGCAATAATAAGAAGAATAAGAACAAGAACAATAAGAAGATGAAGAAGAGGAAAAGGAAGAAGAAGAAGAAGAAGAAGAAGAAGAAGAAGAAGAAGGCGAAGGCTTATGTAAATTAGAATAATGATTGCTGTTTTACACTGTAAATTTTTTAAAATCTGGATTTGTGTGTGCAAATGGTATAATCAGAAACCTGAAATGTTTATTGACGATGAAAAATTAAAGACTTATTTTATTGACGCTGCATTTCGGGTTGATACCAGAAGAGCCAAGAAAAAAAGATCAGAAACCTGAGAAATCTATAGACTTCTAAATTATGAAATCAAAAGGATACGGAATTGTCATGACGTAGAGATTGCGCCTATTGTAATCGAAGAATGAAGAACAGTGCCAAAGAGATTTGCTCATTGATCATCAGTGATGTTTTATTTTGAAGAAAGCCTGTTTGCTTGAACAGTTAGAAAATTACTGAATACATTAGGATGAAGAATATAGCTTGATATCCAAGAAGCTAATAACATCAAATAATCCTTGCAAAACGACAAATAATAATAATACAAATAATTTCCTTGTTATAGACAACAATGACTTGAAAGGTTTCCTCAATATTGTAAAATTTTTCAGTAATTATATGGACTTGGTATTAGCTAAATGTGTAAAAGTAACATTCAAGAAAGAAGAGAATTGCAGAAACACACTCAGTAATTCGCGATATTCACCAAGATTAGGGAACTGGAACAAGAAGTCTATAAATACCTAGGAGTCAACGAATAGATGGAATACAGAATTCCCAAATAATGGAGAATATATTAAAAGAATACTACAAGCGTGTGCGTCTGGTGTTAAATACCGAGTTGAATTCATAAAAAAAATCAGGCATAAACACTTTGGCTGCATCTGTGATACAATACAGTTTCAACATCCTTAATTGGACCGTAGCTGACATTAAGTGAATGGATGTCAAAACGAGAAAGCTTCTCACTTGCCACCACATGCATCATCCTAAGAGCAATGTGGATCATCTGTATGTGTCAAGATCCGAGGGAAACGGAAAATTAGTTCAACTAGAACTGTCGTACAAAAATACAACAATCAATCTTCAAAGATACTTAGAAACTATACAAAATGATGATCTGTGTCGAAGAACATAAATGACCTAAAAGAGAAGGCAAAAGCAATGAACAATGGTAAGATAAACGTCTTCCTGATCAATATTTTGGCCGTGCCAAGCAAGATGATGTAGACAAACCCAATACTCATCAGTGTTTTCTTAGTGTAGGATTAATAATAATGATAGCGAAGGTTTTATTCTTGCTGCACTACGGCGATGCTTGCTAACTAGAAATTACAAGCAATTACACTGAAAAATTGTGTTAAACCGAAATGAAAATTATGTGATGAATACGAAGAAACAATTAATCAATTTGTATCAAGCTGCACGGCATTAGCATCCCCCCAATATAAAATTCCGCCATGACAGGGTGGGCCAATATTTCAACTGGAGAAGAAAACAGCAACAAATTGGTATGGACGCCACTATGACCTGATTACAGACATGGAACCTGTAACAATTATGAAATCTGACGTTACCGTTTTTGATAAAGAAACAAGAAACTGCTTCCTTATTGACGTGGCTGTTCCTGGTGACCATAATATCAAGGCCAAAGAAATTGACAAGCTTAAAAAATACACTGACTTCCGGATTGAATTTGACACAATGTGCAAACAGCAGTTTCTTTCTGGTAATCGCTGATCATTATGCTACAGAAAAGCGCCTCAAATATCTAGCACCTTTCTCAGTAGTCCTCGCAGATCCTAGTAACGTCATGGTATGTGTATAATCAGAGACTTCTTTTGATTTCCAATTCATCCATTCTCATTTCCAGTTTTGACACGATTCCAATTACGCCTATTATTTGAACATAGAACTCATATCTTCATATTCTATATATTTCTCAGCTCTTGAGCAAGGTCCTGATATTTTTCAACTTCTTAATCTCCGTTACGTTCACACAGTTTCCAGGGTATGACCGTCACTACTCTGTCATATTTATTTTTCCCATTATTTTTCGCGGCCATTTTCCTATATTTTCTGATTACGTGGTGCACGGCTTTCTTCGCACAGCGTTCTGGGTTTCGCTTGCAATTCTACGTAAATTTATAATTCTTCCAGTCTCGAATACAAGAATAATGTTTTTTTAAAATTCCGCATATACATGTAATTCCGTTTTTATAATTGCTTTCTGAAACTCTTTTGGTATATTTTATTCATCCTTTTTTATATTCATTCATTTCGAGCCATATATTTTGAGGCTGTCTGTATTGTCAGGCGTCCTGAAATTTTTTACTTTCATTTTTCCATATATTTGTCAACATTTTTATCGGTGTTTCAAAAACAGCCGCTCTGCATATTCTTACTTGACTCCAGCAATATCACTGCGCGATTGTGTTAACGTTTTATAGAACAGAAGCCAACGATTCGAATCTCATCTGTTCTCACATTAGTACAAAGAACAAAAAGACATTCACTCTCACTCCAATATTTCTCTTGCATGATGCGTTCTACTTGAACTAATATTATTTAATTTTTGTAGCTTATGCATTGACAAATATTATAAAATTATAAAATTTTACTGGTATTTCCTTCATTTCAATTTCTGTTGATTCTTATTGCAATCCCCAAGCCGTCATCCGACGATCTTTTTTGCACGTGGGAAATAAATAATAGACAAGCGACTAGATTCCTTTTTCTTTCTTTGCAAAAGTCTGTCTGAACGATAAGCGTATAACGATGAATATTTAAAGAATTCAAATATATCCAGAAAACGTTCAGAGAATAAAAAGCAGTAAAAAGTAATAGAAATAAAATAAAAGTAATATCAATAAATAGGTCACAGTATTAACATGAATCTGAAGAGGGCCGAAGAATGCATCGGCCAACAATGTCAAAATAATAACAGAGGTATACATTGATGCAAAATAGTTTCCTCAATGATTGCGCAGGGGATGAAGCAATAAAATGTGAAAAGTACTTTTAAAAATCTATGAAATAGAAAACAGGATTATCATACTCTATGTAATCGTGTGTAAATCAATCCCATTGATAATTTTGTTAAGGACGTTTATTTATTTATCACACGTCTCGTATACAGTTCGACCTCAGACCAGTAGTATATGTTAAAAGCAGACACAACTGGGGTTATTATAACATATAACGAAAAAATATACCGATTAAAAAGTGCAATATACACACAATCGCAGACACATTTGATGACAGGTAGTCTACAAGGTAGTTGAGACGTTGTGTGTTTACATTTATCCAGGTAAATTCAATAATTGGTTGTAACAGTCAGTGAATTAGCTGCATGTCAGTGGAATTTTCCTGAAATTAATTTTGTTTACCTCCTCTATGGAAACAAACCGTTACTAGCGGGAAATGCGGTACACATAAAAGGTTGCAATATAATTTGTGTATGTTGCACCTGTCAACACAGTCTTCAGTTTCATTCCAATGGCATGGTGAACACCAACTCACACCATTCCAGAGCCACTATTGGCATGTTGACAAGCTGGCTCCATAGGCTTATTCAGTCTCCTCCATACACGAACGCGACCGTCTACCGAAAAAACACTAGAAAAGTGATTTGTCTGACCAGGCGTATGTGGCCAACATACAACTTGCTAAAAGACTTAATACCTTAGAAAATATAAAATCTTGAACAAGGAAAGAAAAAAAAAAAAGAAAAATGGCAAAAAAGGACTAAAAGAGAAACATCTACCTACGCAGTAAATTAAAGCACTCAGAACCTACACAGAGCAAAATACGGGTCACAAAGTCTCCACTCAACAAACACACACACACACACACACACACACACACACACACATACATACATATATATATATATATATATATATATATATATATATATATATATATATATTGTATTATTATGGCTGGTATATGAATTGAATAGCAAAAAGTATGTGAATTGACAGCAAATCAGAAACAACGCCCATTTAAGACGTGTTTATCATTATTCCTTGCAACACCATGTTTGGAAATGTGTTGTTATTTCTGATGAAAATATGGAGCTTTTCCCAATGTTTTACGATCAAATCTGAAAGGTAATTGGAGTTCGATGATTCGCCCAGACTACTGCCCCCGAACAAGACCATGACCATTTCATGAGTGTCAACAAAGGAGCTAATCAATTATTCTCTTTTGTCATAAGGAATATCGATCACAGCGGAATATTTCTGTTAAGTAATCGACGCCGTGCATCTACTAAACGAACATTGGTCAATAGTTACGGGACTGTTATCTTAAATAACGCTCGGCTTCAGGCTTCACGAATCACTCTTCAGAAAATAACGGATTTGGGCAATGGCATTTTGCCAGAGCCAACATACTCACATTTTACCAATGGTTGTACATAGTGTCTGAAACTTTTCCAAGAAAAAAAAAAGATTTAGAAACCAGGAAACCTTTGAAGAATTCCTACCATCCAAAAATCTGTAATTATTGAACGGGAAATATTTAGTTTCGTATCAAAGTTGACAAATTTCAGTTTCACTGTTAATAATATTTGTCAAAATCATATGGAAGAAAGTAAATACGTATATATATATATATATATATATATATATATATGTGTGTGTGTGTGTGTGTGTATAATCTTTGCTCCCTTTTCCTTTTAACAACCCCATTAAGTAGGCCACTACCTTGCCTTGAGTGGCAATTAGGCCTTTTATAAGACGAAATATATATATATATATATATATATATATATATATATATATATATATATATATATATGATAAACACGGTCGTCATGCTATGTGCTTGTGTTTTTGCATATATACAGATCTATTGTATTGCATTGTGGGTAGTTTATTCTAACGGTTATTTTAGTGGGCAGTAACGGTTGTTTCAAATTATTCTAGGGGGCTATTGAGTGGAAATAAATATGGGTCCGAAGAAATTCTTTTTCCAGCTAAGACTTTTCCTTCATCCACCCGTACAAGCACAGTTATACACACATTTTAAAGTCCGGTTAACAAAAGAAAACAAAAGAAAAAAGATAATTTAGTTTTGTACTTTGACGTTTCTTGGGCAAATCACTTAATGCAGATATGTTGTTATCATTGTAAATAATATTCTCAATAAATGAGGTTTGAAGTTTTGAGATGAATTATGGTCATTACTCCACGAATTTTTGGAATTCATTCTTCATTTTTGTCAGAAATTCCAAGCAAGTTTTGTTAATTTTCTTTTGAAATATTCCAGCTTAGAATTATTCATCAAAATAGATGTCATGCTGACTTTCTTAAGGAATCTGTTACACTCGCCTGTTTTCATCTTTTCAATAAGAATATATAAGAAAAGTAACCGTGAATATTATATGGTTATATTTAAAAATAACACAGATCAAATTAGTGCCAGTAATAGCGGACTTGATATTAGCTGTATGAGGCGACGAGCAAAATTAAGGTTTAGACTCACATTTCTAGAAAGCCAAGTGCGTAATAAACTAATGAGCAATGATGTGCGAGACTATTATACTAACAAGTATTTGTCTACGGCAAATGTTCCATAGTTTTGATCATCTAAACAAAGGTTTAGTTATAAAAATGTAATTTCTGTCTAAAGTTCTGGAATCAGGAGTTATTATTTGTCTTATTTACATACAGTCTATTGACCTCTTCTTTGTTATTATTATCACCACGTTTCAGACGTTGTGCCTCCGGCCTTCGTCAAGTGTATATCGGTCTGTGTAACCTACAGGGAATTCTGAACTAAAACCTTTATTCAATCTAGGGGGGGGGGTAGACTGTTTCGTTCCACTGCCAATGTCTAGTTCTTATTTTTAGTATTGCTCAGGTATTTCTACTGAGCCCAAGGACACACTGCCCGGCCCAGTGAATTAAAGCGCCGATATATGAATTTGGTGACGTAACCACTGTGAGTTCAATCCCTGGGCCGGTGAAAAGGAGAGAACAATAACTGAAAAATAATTTAAAAAAAAAAAAGAACTTTATGGCGTATCCCCAGACTTGGGCAGTGGGACGACGTATACTCCCTGATTAAATAAAAGGTTCAGTTCAGAATTGCCTGTAGGTTACCCTAATCGATATAGCCCTGACGAAGCCGGTGAGTACAACGGCCGAAACGTTGTGATGACAACAAAGATGAGGACAATAGTTCGAATATAGAAATGTAAAATGTAATTCTTTTCTCCCAAATGAGTATCTGCACAATCTAACAATAAATTTCATTTATATATTTGAGAATTTACTCTTTTAAACAGATAGACTGTTCGGAAGTGTTGCAAAGGAAGTAAATCTGTAGACATGAATGTTATGGATGTTAGTTTTTAAAGGATGTCTAATAATATAACCTGCGTTTTACTAGTTGGATGTGTCACTGTGAAAGGAAAACTCGTAACACCCTTAATGGAACCTAATGGCATTAGTAATTCGTGTCTGTATGGTCTTATCATATTTTCTTCATGGTTTCGATGTGAGATCTGCAAATCACGCGAGCAGAGCGTAGGCATAAATAATTGCATTTTTTTGTGGAGTTTGATAGCGGAGATTGATAAAGAAAGCATTGGCATATGCCACGTACGTTGCCGCGAATCGCTTCCACGAATCGGTTGGAAAAGCATTATTTTCAGCCGAAATTAATATTGAATTCATCGTAAATTAATATTTTCGAATTGTCCTCCTGATTTTGTTCAGAGGACAATAGCATCTCAACCTTATATAACGCAGGTGAAAGTTTTTAAAGGAAGTAGAAATTGAAAAAACGACAAATGTTCAGAAACCTCGAAGACTTTGTTTAAAAATCAAATTAGGAGGTTACTTAATTCTTTTAAAATTAAAAATGATTTCGTAAAGTTGGGAAAAGAATGAAAATGTTGAAAGTTAATTAATATTTTTCCTATTTTCTACTATTACTAACTATCGATGTTCGATCCCAGTAAAACGCATTATTTGACATGTTGCTTTTCAAAGCAGGAACTCTTTCCTTATTTGGAAGGCTGGCGAAGCACAATCTTCTTTGTTGTCCACACCCCTCTTTGTATTAAATTAAGTTTAGTAAATATCTGTTGTAAATAAGAGATAATGTTATCAACAAAACCTTGTTAAAAGTTTGAATACATTTATTCCATTAGATCAATTTCAATCTTAAATATACGGACAAATGCACTTTGCCGTAGAGAAACGAATTCATTGTTGTAGTGAATTTGATACTCACTAGGGCCCCTAAAGCTCCCTGTTATACCAGATTAAATTAACTTCTTCTTTGTTTTTAAATTTAATCAATTCAGAGGCAGACACACTGCTATTTCAAAACTAATTATAAAATTTTGTAAAAATGGATTTTCAGATTGTAAATTATCACTTTTTATTTGGCTAGTTAACTTCACTCATATTGGCTATTTCACTATTTTTCACTAAGTGTTAAGCCAACCTTCAAAATCCGTCTGTAATTCCGTGTATTTAGAGATGGTTTGCAAATTATACACAAATCACTGAAGCGTAGCGTTAATTTTAAAAAGAGATCCGGTGGTGGTGTCTGAATTGTTAGCGAGAACACTAGGAGTGGGGATCCCAGACATGTGTGGGCTGGGTATATTCTTGATTCAACAGAATCAACCAACGTCGGGTTTATATGTTTTGCTGGTTCTCCAATCCCCAACCCTGTCAAGGTCTGAATAAAACACAAGAATGTGTTGGAAAAGAGTGGGTCTGAATGTTGAGGGTGGGACAGGGGAAGAAATGAAGAAAGATGGCGGCTGTTAAAAAAAAAGAGGGATCCGACATAAGAACAGACCTTTACAGGACTATCAAATTCCGGATCCGATGACCTTGCACCGAAACGAAATACACCTAATTTCCTCCTGTCAAACAATTGTATTCAATGAAAAATTAAAAAGCAAACATCAACCCACTACTACTATTACTACTACAACTACAACTAATAATAATAATAATCCAACTAATAATGATAATAATAACAATACCGATAATCTGAGCTTGATAATCTTCCGAATAATTTTTATTTCAATGTTATCACTTTAACTCATTATTTGATTATTATTATTATTATTATTAACACTTGACAAATATGTAGCTAACGTCTTTGTTAATGCTGTTTTTTAATTTTCTTTCTAACACACACACAAACACACGCACAGCCCAAGTACACACACGTACTGTTCTCCGCCTGTGCTCTATCACTTTCTGATTGTACCATATAGAAAAACGTGCTATGTAGCCACATTTTATTTTAGTAATAGCTTTCGGGCAACTTGCACTGAAGATATGATTATCATATTTATCTCGTAGAACAATAATATAGTAGTTTTTTCAAACCTCACTGGGTGCCTCAAACTAAGACTTGAAGTATATTTACTAAACAGTAGTAGCCGCCTCGTTGTGTCCTGGTCAGAAGTTAATAAATATCAGTAAGGAATATTTTCATTTGTAACATAATTTTTACAAATTGTTTATCAGACGAAAGATTTGGAAATGTCTAGAATGGAAGAGCTTAACATTTATTTCAAGAAAACAATGTAAACGTTTCAGTTACAAATATCGAATATGAATTTCCTTCAAAATATATTCCTCTTTAGAAATGAAGTAAAAAAATATTTTCGGCACAGAATTAACTCCAAATGAACCATTATACAAATGTGAGTTGGTGTCCCTAAACTCGGGATACAGAGGAAATCTAATTAACTACATTTCTTTTTACGTCCACAGATTAACTATGGTTTTGTCGAAAGAAGAAAGAATTAACTTCTTTTTCCTGGGTATTGTAAAAGAGAATGTGTACTCACTAAAAATCACAGATGCAACACACTTGATTGAACGCATAAAGAGTGAATGTGCTTAAATTAACGACAATATGCAGTTATTGCATCGAGTTCACGTGAATCTTGCAAAGAGCATCAATCTTTGCATCACAAATGATGGAAATTATATTGAAGATGTTATTGAAAATGTTATTTCTTGAAAATATGCATTTTTACCTAGTGTGTCCAGACTTTAGAGACAGTTTTAAAGTCACTGCCGCATACATTGACAATGATACGAAGAGACGCCGAGGGAAACGTTGGAAGAAGTAACAGGTCTAGGGTTAGGATAACGCTGGTATATGAACTAGGATTCAACTCTATAAAGAAAATTAAACACAGCACGATTGTGTTTTAGACTCATTTTATGTCTTCATGCTTTTCTTGTTGCTCAACACGCATCTATACAGACCAAAAATGCTTACTTGCTTTGTCAACCTGTTTGTCCAACTTGGCACAGTCAGTGAAATCTTGGCCTACTTCTAGCTTCGCTGACCGATGAAGCTGTAAGTCAAATTCCAGGTTAATAGCGGATAATCATTTTCTTCAAGTTTTGCAAAGCAGGACGTTAGATAACCACAGAGAGAAATCATGGCAGCCAAGCCAATTCCACCCCATTTATTACCTGTCTGCGAGATTAATTCGATAAGTATTACTTCATTGCCAGATATCTAGTAATTAACTGACGTTTTTAGCGACACAATACAAATACAAACTCTCCCTCTCTCTCTCTCATTCTCTCGCACTCTCTTTATATATATATATATATATATATATATATATATATATATATATATATATATTAACTGATTTAAAAATATGCCTCCATCGCTACACATGAATTACCATGTTTCAAAAACAGAAACTAAAAACTTCAAATTCAATTATATAATTATTAAAGGCCCTAGTTCTGTTTCATTTTCAATAACTTGTTTTGAAGTTTACTGAGTTATATAAGCACCTAAATTCATAATATTTGTTTCCAAGGATACGGGGAAATCCAAGTATTTTGACAAGGAGCGGTAGCGTCTTCACTTATACTGACGACTATTGTATCAAATATGAGTTACTTTCGAAAACAGGTTAAATCTAGGTAGTGTAGGGGTGCATGTTTCAATGAATTATGACATCCTTTCAACGCATGTCGTCTGGTTTTTATCAACGGCAAAATGTTTTTCGGCATTTTTTTCCGTTAAATTTGTATTTGTATACATAAATATTCTTTCTAAAAGGGGTGTTTGGATTAGAATACGTTGTATTCAACTACAGTTTTAAAATATTATTTTTAATTTTAATTACTAATAGACTATACTTCTTTTTAAAACAAATAAATATAATAGAATTACTTAAATTACTTAAAAATTATCATTAAATATCAAATATAAGTATGTATATTTCTTTTATCAGCTTTTCTTCTATCACTAATCTTCAGAGAGTAGGTAAACTTGCTGAAAAAGAGTGCTATATAATCTTAAAGGGTCACAAACCAGATTTCGAAGTTAATCCAACTACAAAGATAATAAATCCAACAAGACCCGAGATAGGCAAAATAAGTAAAAAAAAAAATCCTAGAAAGGGTTAATCAACAAATTAATGGAAAAATAGGGTTGAAACTTTGGATGAATACCAAACAAGTAACAAACTGGTTTATTAATTTTAAATATAAAACAAACTAATGCAGTTTGATATTGAAAATTATTATCAATCAATATCTAAAGAACTGTTCATGAATACGTTAGACTTTGCTACCCAGTACAGGGATATTACAGAAAAAAAAGAGCATTACTATAAATGCGAAAAATTGGTAAGCAATGGATAAAAAATTCGTATGACCACTTTGACATCACAATGGGATCACTAGACTCACCTGTGTTTTCTGACCTTTTAGGTCTTTTTATATTATACACTCTCACAGCGTATCGTGAATTTATATAACTGACATTGGATTATACAGAGATGATGGACTTATGGTTATAAAGAATTCTACTAACTTTAAAATTGATAAAATTAGAAAGATATTATATAGAGAATTTAATGCCTAAACTTAAAAATGAAGGTAAGTACTAAATTGAAAAAGTGAACTTCCTTGTCTCAGTGAAATGTCTCAGGTAATAGGCATCGCCATTTCAACAAAATCAGACCATCTCAAGAAATTTGGCAAGGGAAAGAAACTTGAAAAATGGGTTCCACATAAATTCAGTGATAATCAAAGAGTCTGCAGTGGAGATACGACACTTGATGGTCAATGTTGTAGAGGACGTCCATCTGCAATTAATGATCATTATCTAAAAACACTAGTTGAACACAACCCATATCAAAGTGTCATAGGAATGTCTCAGATAATGGGTGACATGATAAAAATGACCCCAAACATGTTCCTTATACTTTTCGAACTGTTATCAAGGATCCACTTGCAATCAGAAGCTAGTTTCTGAAGTGGTAGAGGAAGTCAGTCTGCAATTGACAATCAACATCTGAAAACACTACCTGAAGAAAACTCATATCAAAGTTTCAGAGAAATGTCTCAATTAATGGGTGTCAGCATTTCAACAATATCGGACCATCTCAAGAGAATTGGCCAGGGAAAGAATCTCGATAAATTGGTTCCACATGAACTCAGTGATAATAAAAAAGTTCAACGTTTTGAAATCTGTTCGATGCTGTATCTACGAAATCCGAATGATCCATTTCTTTTTCGAATATTGAGTTGTAATCCTATTCGTTCCTGTTTAGGGGCGGCCTATTGCGACTGTGGCACCTTTATAATAATCGATAACAGTCGGTTAATTGGCTTGATCAGGACAAAGCACCCGAACACTTTTCAAAATCGAAATGCCACTAATCAGATCATCATCATTCAGTTAAGCAAAATTTAACTGGCAGTGGTTAATTGACGAGATCAAATTCTATTCTATAACAATGCTCAGACACATATTGCCAAGATGACACTGCATGAGATGCGAGACTTTGTAACATCCAAGATATTCCTTTGAACTCTCTCCCACTAACTACCACTTTTACAATATTTCAAAACAAAAGACATTCTGTTGTTAAAAAGATCCAGAAACTGCATTCAAAGATTTCTTGGCGTCCAAACTGTGAGAGGTTTATCGTAAAGGTATAAGTAATCTTGTAACTCGATGACAAATATGTACAGATTTTCAGGGATCCTATTTTAACTGATTTAAATAATTTTTCAATACATTAATTCAGGAATAAAATTGGCTTAAAAAATCGGACAATATTTTCCGAAAAACCTAATAGATAATTGTCCACAAGTATCCTTTACAAATTTCGAAATTCTCTGCCGTAAAGGAGAAACAAATTTGAATTTAATTCACAACAAAATGTTACTCGGACTGTCATGCAATTTGAATAAGTTAATCAGTTAGCTGTTAATTTAGCCGGCATTTCTCATGATTCAAACTTTTATGGTAGCAACTCCTACGTATATATTTCTGCTGATTTTCAAGGAAGACTTAAATTTTCCGCTGGAATACTTGCTTAATCCTCTATGCATCAGTTCCTTCCATTTAACTGAATAAAACATCGCTCGTAATGTTAATAATAATGGTCAAGATAGCGATACTAACTAAAGAAAATGTATACAATAATAGCAATAATTTATTTAAAGACTTTTGACGATATATGGCGACCGAAGAATATATCGTCTTTGAGATTTTTTTAAATTTTAAAGTAACAACAACAGCCACAAATAAACGAAATAATAAAAATCAAGACTTCATACTATATAAAAAAAAGACTGAAGAATAAATCTACCTTAAGGATTATTAAAGATAAAGACAGCTTCCTCACCAAAGAATGCAAAAATGGCAATTACATGTCTGCATCATATATATGATAACTGAAGAATTTATAAGCTACGAGGATTTTATTTAAAGACAGCAGCCCTCAAATAGAATGGACATTGTTTTCTACTTCTGACTTTTTCCTAATTTAATGTGTTTTGGAACAGATTTCGAAAATATTTTGCTCTTTTGGCAAAGAATCAGATACCAACAAACGCAAATCAATCATAAAAATCACTTATTAATTTCAATATATTTACATGAATTTGTGGATTAATGCTTCTTGATACAAATTCAATATGAGAATTAGGTTTTTATATTTGTATTGATTTTTATTATTAGCAAAAGTGATTGGTCATCGATGTTTAATAACAATCATCCAAGTATTTTTTTTATCTTCATTTAATTATTATTATAATCGTACCAAATCTTACCTAAATTTTAATTCTGGTCATCATTTGTCTATTTTATTATAATGTCTTACTCAAAGGCTCAGGTGTAAATTTTTGGCGTTTAAAATCCAATTCTCATGATCACTTTCAGCGCCATTTCCACTGAGTCCTGAAACAAGCAGTAGCAGCGGTAGTAACATATATTTCTCCAGCGGTATATGTGTGTTCGCGCGCGCGTGCGCGTGTGTGTGTGCTTGTTTCTCTCTCTCTCTCTCTCTCTCTCTCTCTCTCTCTCTCCCTCCCTCTCTCTCTGTGTATAATCAAGATTCTTTTGCAGTGAAGAATATCTGCTCGTCACTCTCATTAAAAAGCATCATTCCGGTGTCATTCTGAGAATCGAGTTCGGTCGGTCGCAGTCACTGTCATGAAATCCAGCCACTTTTTCCACTGTTCTCGTCCAATCACTGAAAATCGGAGATAACGCGTGCAAAAACCAAAAGAGAATTGCGAGTAACTCGAGCTTCTCAAGCAAGAGCCTGTTAAAGACAGAAAAGTGTTGTCGGCAAAGCTGTTTTCCCGCCACTGCCTTTCCGCTTCTTTCTTCTCTCTTATTCTCTCTCTCTGTTTCTCCCTTCTTCTTCAACATTTGACATTTCTTCTTGTGTTGCTTTTACTTCTCAGTAATGGTCATTCATTCCACACCTTCAGTGCTTTCTCTTTTAAATTTACTTTGTCCTACACACGAATCATTTTTCTTTTTACTTATTATCTACATTTAATTTTATTTTCCGACATTCATTTCATTTTTATGCTTATTTATGTAAGTTTTCCATTTTTGGTGTTATATAATCTATTTTTTCTTTTTATTGGCCTTTTTATTTCTTTATTAATTTTTTCTTCTGTCTTTTTTGTTTTTTGTTATTACATTCTTTTTATCTATCTTTCTTTCAATTTTTCTATCACTCATTTTCGGTTTCACTTTTCTTTACTCTTAATCGCTTTCTGTATCTTATCTTTTTCTTTATTACTTCTCTCTCCCCTTGATTTTCTTTATCTCTTCGTTCTCTATTTCTTACTTTATCTTTCTTTCTTCTTAAAAAGGAAACGATTTTGAGTAAAGGTAAATAAAAGGCTAAAGGAGATAGAAAAGAATAAAGAGCAAAAGAGTGAAAGAAAGAAGAAAGGACATGAAAGATGGAAGAAAGAGAAAAGAGAAACATCGAGAGAAAATTCAAAATCAAAATAGAGTAGAAAAGAGAAAGAAAGAAATAAAGAAGAAGAAGAAAAAAGTATGCAGACAGGGACCTGTGGGGCCCTTATGGCAAAAGACGTATTTGATCGCTTTGCGATAGCAAGTCAGATCCGAGCATTGCTGTGCGCATACGAAATGGGTCGGTTGAAAATTTATTCATTACTTGTCCTGATCGCTTGTATAACAATTAGCAGCGATCGAATCGCACTCGACACGAGTCGCTCCGAAGTAGGCCAGTCGATTACAGGCCGTTCAACGATGGAAAATCACAGTCTGCCTGAACGATTCTTCATCCAAATTACTCCACCCACCTTCTCTGCCACAAATAAACATGTCAACGCGGCTAATTTAGACTTGCTTCATAGTCTATAATAAATGTCCAACTGTATTGGTTAAGCGATAAGGTAGACAAGCTAAGATAGGCACATACATACACACAAACACAGACTCACACATATTAATACACATACACGCATATATGAAAGCACACACGAATACAAACGTAGAAAAATAAACATACTTGTTCTTATTCTAAAGCTTACTTATGACTCACAAATAAGTGCAGACACACATTCTGTATTCTTGCAAATCTATTGGCATGCTTGTGTAGGACAGATGCACAGGTGGGTGGACACACTGGAATTTTCTTTAATAAAGACACACAGATATTCATTATTGGACACCCTTACCTACGATTTCATGCCTAAAAAATCAAACGAAGAAGTGACCTACAGAGAGAGTGAAAGAAAAAGATATGTATTAGAAGAGCAAATGGTGAATGAAATTGAAAAGAGAAAGTGTATTTGTGTGAATGTGAGATAAACATGCATTTAGGCAAATCAACATACACAGATTCTCACACTGAAACACGTGCATATTGTATTCACATAAAATATATTTGATGGTTGGCTATATATGATTTCGACAAAATTCTTAAACAATGCCAGATTTATATTCGTCCGATGTTGGAAAATGGAGCAAATGTAATCTCATCTGAAAAGATGACAACTGCCAACATTTGAATGAGGTTCGGTCTAACATGTCAGATACTCAATGATTTACCTGTTGAATGTTAATTAGTTTAAAGATTTACATTTCTTCTTGTTGCTTTGACATAATTACCAATTTGAATAAGATTCCAAACCGATGTTCTTGGCCTGATTTGAGCAAATGCTTCTAAATATATCAAATTACAACAGAGACATTTTCGCAATATTTTAACACGGCATAGGAAAACATTTTCGATCGACAAGAAGAAAACGCACCATTTTCTTTTCTTTCATTAATTGAACGTGTATACTCAGACTGGAAATAGATGTAGATTCTTTTAGAAGAAAGTCCATTCCATCCTGAAAATGATTAACACACCGAGGACAGTCTCACATTCTGGATTACAAACGCTTCTAAAATTGATGCTACGAATATTTCGGCCATGTTTTTATCGAATATTATCATATTTTATTGTAAATATAATTATTAAATATTACATTAAATGTCAAATCTGTTGACTTATTGAAACTTTCTATCTCTCTCCCTCCCTTGCGCAGTCACACAAACACACACATATATATATATATATATATATTTATATGTTAAAGAAAAACAAATCTGTTGATGGAACCAACGGACAACTTGCCCAAAAACCTAAATACCATTAAAAAGACAAAATCTGAAACAAGGACACAATTAAAAATAACAGAAAAAACCTGAAGTTAAACTCAGTAACATGTTCAACGCCTAGATTAAATAGACAGAACAAAAAAGCTTTACAACGTTAATTCCTATGAAAGTGTGGCCCTAATCGTAACCCGTGTTTTACGCTCACGCGATCTTCAGTAGAATTGAAGGTTCAAGTTGTCTGAAGATCGCGTAAGCCTCAAACTCGGTTTGCAACTAGCGACACACACACACACATATATATATATATATATATATATATATATATATATATATATATATTAAACTGATGGGCTGTAACATTATGAACGGCAATACGCGGTGGCAGAGATGACATCTACTGTAACAACTCCGCAAGTCAAGTTCAGATAATCTGGTAGCGAATATTTGTTTTAATGTAAGGGATTTGAGTGATTTTAGTAAAGGCTCAATTGTTATGCCCGGCAAACTAATTCGGAGTATTTTCATAACTGTTGATTGTTGACGTTCTAATGAGTACATATTGGCAATTGTACAAAGAGTGTAAAATAAGCAACCACCGATAAGGTATTGTACAAACAAGATTTATCGAATAAAGAAGTTAATTGATGTTTTCCACACAACTTCTAGCCAACAGAAAGATTATTGTGATACACATATTCGGAGAGGTTTTATTAAAGTAAAAGTGGGGAATGCATTACAACATCCAGGATATCGATCTCTGTTACATATTTGATGCTATGTTAACTGCTGCTTATCAACTAAAGCATGTCCAATGGTCATGCGGACGTCGTAAGAAAAGAACCCTGTACCAATCGAAGAATGATTCCGTTGGATATGTCTTGATTTCTCCTGAAAATGTAGACGCCAGAGTACGTGTGCATCGTTAATCTAGGCAATCTGGGTTACCCGTATTCATTTGGGGAAAACAACAAAGCAGTGGGAGTGGCATAATGTTTTCGAACCGTATTCTGCTGGGAAACGCTGGATTTTCTTCACGTGGAATGTCGCATATCATTTGCCTCAACATCAAGTAAACCTTTTCATGGCAACAGTTTCCTACAATGACAGTGGTATCTTTCAACATGACAATTCACCCTGTTAAATTGTACGCATTTTATGGGAATAGCTTCAAAAACATGACGAAGACTTTACTGTGTTACCATAGTAAACATCTCCCCTGATCTCAATATCTCAAACTCTTAAGGGACTCTCTTATAGAAACAATTTGATCTCCATAACTTTCACCAAGTAGTTAAAGAACCTGATGTTTACAGCCAAGAGGAGAGCATAAAAGCTCTTGTTATCAAGTCTAATAATGTAAGCGCTATTTTGCGGATACATGAGGGGCCTTAATTAGGCATACATACACACACACACACACACACACACACACACACACACACACATATATATATATATATATATATATATATATATATATATATCTGTGTGTGTCTGTGTCTGTGTGTGTGTATAACAACGCGCGACCAAATGTTTAGAACGTTCGCATTCACACCATGGGACCCAGGTTCAAATCTCCCTATGAGCGATTTATCAAGGAGAAATCCTTAGCTTATCGGCCTGGAAAATCGATTCATTAGAAAGTACCAGAAAACCCTACCGCGTGTTGACCTGAGGCTAGCGAGTAAAACTCGACAGACAGAAGAGTTTAGGAGCTGTTGATGGCTGAGCGTAATCGTAGGTAATTTACTCTTGTCCATCTGTTGATCATGCCAGATAATATGCGCTCTCTCCAAAAATTCCAACTAAACCCCCTCTCGGTATAGTTGCTGCATAAGCCACAGGGGTGGGGGTCTGTAGGCCTTGAACAAACACAAAATATTTTAAATGGGCGAAGAGTGCCTAATATTTAATGATGACTTAAGGTGTGAAACTGCTACTCACCATGCAGTGTTAATTTCTACCTCGCTCTTATTCTGCATATGTGTTTGTCAGATAGATACACATTACTTATACACAGAAATACGTAAAGTAAAAAAAAACACTATGATATTTAGCACATTTTAATGTTAGAGTCTTCCAAAGAAACTCAAGAAATTAATTCTTGTAGACATCATCATAAATAGTACAACCCTTTCAAAACATATATGGAAACTTGAGGTTTAGTTCCTATGCAGTAGTGATTTCTATGGCCACATTGTTTATATATATATATATATATATATTATTTCCTAAGAAATTATCAAAACATTTTTTAATCCGGCATTTTTATTTCTGTAAATATTATTAGATTGTTTTTTTTTTTAAATAGATGCCCCGTTTTTATTTATTAAAGTGTATGGATTGCATCTATCGGTCTACGCATTCGAGAAATCTTAATAAAGAAAAGTACGTTTCCCGATACGGATCGAAGCTGCGTCGACTTTTTAATATATATATATATATATATATATATATATATATATATATGCTAGTCTATAAGAAAATTTCTATACTTATGTTTGTCATTTGAGTGGCTGGATAGATTGTATTTTCCAATTGCCGAATCAATCTGATCTTAGACAGTGACATTCACTTTTAATTTACTTTCCGTTTCAAGCAATTCCATTTCTTGCCGTTCACCATTTCATCTTTTCAATTTCACTTTCGCTACTGACTTTCCCGAGAGAACATAAAACCAACAGAAATAACAACAAAGAAATAAGCAAAAACAAACCTAAAGTCAGATAAAAAAAACATTCATTTTTCCTTTTCAACTCGATTATAGAATTCCCATTTCTTGCCTCGGCGAACACAAGGCTGTATGGAACGGTCTGTCGACAGAAATAAAGTCTAAATGAAGAAAATATGTTCGTTATGAGGCCCCCAACTAAATGGCTCTATTAGGAAATAAGTTGGCAATATGGAGGCATTTTTATTTGTTTCTTTTTTTTTTTCCATCATTCTGTCCTTGTTTTTCTTCAGTTATTTTTCTTTTTCAGATTCCTTGATTTTTTTTTTATCTTTGATATTTTTTATTTTCTTCATCTTCTGTGCTTTTCTGGGTTTAATATCGAAAGAAAGAGTGAAAGAAAAAAAAAACGAAAGAAAGAAAGGCAGAAAGGCAGAAACGAAAGAACGACGGAACAAAGGAAGATTTAAGGGCAAAATCGTTTGAGAGAGAGAGAGAGAGAGAGAAATTGAAAAAAGAATAAGAAGGAATGAAGAACTACAAAGAAAAAATATGAAAGAAACATTTTTGATTATAAAGAGAGATAATTTAAAAAAAACGAAAAAAGAGAAAAGCATATAAAATAAATAAAATGCAGCTGAAAAATGAATAAATTGTGTAAAGAAAATCTTAAAATGAAAGTATAAAGAAGAAAAAAATAATAAACAAAAATAAAGGAAAAGAAAAAATGAAAAAGAAAGAAGAAAAGTAAAAGTTTCAAAAAGAAGGAAAGAAAATAGCGAGGAAAGATGGAAAATATCTCTAAATAAAAATAGAAAAAGTCGTTGCAGAAACGAAAAGATGAAAGGAAAAAAGAAATAAAGAAAAGAAAAACGAAAACCCGCCATTTGGGGTTGAAATATGCAGAAGGAAATTAATTCAATTCGATTCGTTTTCGTATATTGACAACTAATCCTTTGGAAAATCATTACAAGTGCGTAATGCGTGGTCATTGATTCTAATTCTGTTTTTTTGCAGAATCACTTCCATTCGCGTTTGGTTATCATCAGTGACACAAAGGACATCACTAGAAGAAATGGATGGTTCGGTGGTCGAAGTATTAATATCACCAGCTCTATCCTTAACTAGCTACTACATCATCATCAGTCTTTCCATCATAACGATCTCTTTAAGGAATTTATTTATTAACGACTTTACAGCCATCGTCTGAAGTAGCAGATAAAAATGTAAAGATTTCTCTGAATATATTTATTGGGCTAAGCCATAAAGGTCAGATTGATTGAGCGCTCACTGACGACAGATAAATCCTTTATCAAAAGCGTTGAAGAATACAAGAACAATGCAGCCATATTTCCAATACAAAAAATGACGGCAACGCCCTTTTACTTCAGTTATAATTATTGCAGTTCAACTCGTCGAAGTAATTTTCTCGTGCCTCTTATTAAGTTACATGCGACAACAACATTGTAATGAAAACTGTCCATTCTGATGCAATGGAAAAAGTGGTACTAGATATAGGCGACAGTCTGTTGTGGTCTTCTTCTATCTATCTATCTATCTATCTATCTATCTATCTAATTGTATTCACAGCTATATATATATATATATCTAAATGACATACACTCGGGTAACAACTAGATTTCCCCAAGAATTGTGTTCAGTATTCGTATCCATAGGATTGTCAAACTTTGAAAGGTGATTTGCGGAACAAATACACTCACCTTTCACTTAGTTTCACCCCCCCCGAGACACACACACACACACACACACACACATATATATATATATATATATATATATATATATATATATATATATATATATATATATATATATGCCCCGCATATAAAATATACGCATTTCAATTGATATACTTGTGTACAGAATCTCCATTTCAGATTTCCTGTCCTTGTAATCTGTTATGGAGTTTATTCGATGTCCAAGACAAGATTTGGCTGCGTTTCTTTCAAACTCTCGATGAAATTACTCAAGTGACCGGACACTATGGATTGCCGCTCTGCACGACAGCACGGACACCTTATTATTTCCTTGAGTAAGATACACAATTTTAAAGCAAATTCCGATACAGTAAATGTCAAGCGGAAGACTAACCATCCACCTTCAAACCGCTTACTGACGTTCAACACCGGACACTGGTTGCTTGCGGATGGATATTTTGATTTTACACAGCTTGTCTAAGGTTTATCATCTTCTTCGTCGACCGATCACTCATTCGCGCTATTTTCCTTCAACAAGCAATATGATTGGTCCGAATGGTTTTATTTCCGGTTTCCTTGTTGTTACACGTTCCTTTGTACGCTCTCAACTACTACTGGGAGTATTGTGTTGAAGATGGAAGCCATTTTGAAACGATGTCAAAGCTGAAAACCGCAAAAGATTTTAGTGATTGCCATCATAAGTAGCGAATGGTGGTGGTAGTGAATGATGGAGTAAAATAGTGAGAAAAGGGCCTTAGAGCTGGCCTCGAATTGTGGTTGCATCAATGCTCTGTAATTGATGGCTTTCTGACAGCTTGATTATATTTACAGTCAAGTGAGGTGACTACGACAATGGAAAGTCGAGAGAATCCTTATTTCAACTTTCGTCTTCATTGTCATTACTGTCAGTTTTATTTTGGTTCGACTGCATCACATTCTTCTCTCGTTTTATTGGTCGTTTTCATTTTTGTTTTTGCATTTTTCTCCGTATCTTTTATAAATTTGCTTCTGGTTCAACTATCTTTTCTATCTTTGTTTTTCCATTTTCATTTCTTTTTTGAAATTTCTCCTTGATTAGAATTATTCATTGCCCTTAATATACATACGCTCAAAATGATTATCACTTACATCGGTATCTGCATTTCTGTTATAATTTCGAGCCTCAGTTGGGGTCGGGGATTTATTTTTTTTTTAAATTAAGTGTTCCCTGAATAGTTAGTAAATTTATAGCCAGTGAAATACGCATTAGAAAAATGATGTAAAATTTATGAAATCTTAACTTTTCGTATAGGATGATTTCTCCTAATTTACCTAATTTTAAACATAATAAATATCTATGGGCAAACTTTTGTACCCGAAAAAACGGCGTGTCAAACGGACGGTCTTTCCTTTGAATCCGCTATTATTTTAAAGAAATCAATACCCGAATTTTAAGATCACCATTCGAATTTTAATAAAATTAGTTCCTGAATTTAAAAGGTTTTTCAAGTTTTCATTTCAAGTAAATATGCCACACGTTGTGGTCTACGTTGTATTCAATGAAAATTAATATACATATGGGTGAATATAAGTATGAGCATTGATATGTGTGTGTGCGCGTGTGTGTGTCAGCGAGTTTATGAGAGTTAATTTGAAGTCCCTATTTATTCAGATAAACTTGACATATTTGGAAAAGATATTAGACTAATCCAGAAAGAATACTGGGGCAAAATGAATTTAGTGAATATACAAAAATAGAAAGGAGAGGGGGTGTAAGACAATAGTATGCTCTTCTCACCAACTCTAGAGTCAGGCGATTCAGAGAAAATTACAAGTCTTATCTAGATTGATTATTGACGGCGACAATTGTAACAAAATGAGATATGCAAATGACACAGTCTTGCTAGCAGACACAGAAAGAAAACCATAGAAATTCTTACAGAAGATTTGTGAAGAAAGGCGAGCAGAAATTAGTAAACGTCAAGGGTCGAAACATCAGACAGAATCCATAGTTGTTAGCAAATAGAAGAGTCCAGCATGTAAATTACGAAGTTGAGATACCAAAGTCAAACAAGTGAAAACAATTAAATAAAGGTTTAGAATATTACTGCTACGTATGGTCCGGTGCCCCTGCTATTTACTTTGAGCTCCTTGATAAAAGCCAAAGAAGAATCAATAATATTATTGGTCCTGATCTGAGGGCTCAGTCACTTTCCCAAACCTATAAGGTTGCTTCTCTGTGTCTTTTCTATAAACACTTTCATGCTAATTGCTCTTCGCTATGGTACCTAGAATTTTTTTAATTTAAGTGCAGTAATAGACTGGTATTGACATCTCATCAATTAATAGTTGAGCTGGCTAGATGTAACCGTAAATTAAATTTCTTTTCTCGCACCTCTAGTTTATGGCTTTCGGCTCAATGCTTTCCATGCAACATTAAGATTCAAATATTTAAATGCCAACAGCCATCTACTCTCCTGCTGATTACTCTTTCCTCTTCCCGTTCTTTATTAATGTTTCTCTTCCTAAGTTTTCCACACCCTGTAACCCCGTGTCTCTTACTGGTTTTAGAGACTTGCATGGGACGATACTGATTTTATATATATATATATATATATATATATATATATATATATATATATATATATATATATATATATGTGTGGGGGGGGAGTGTTTTAAACGAGGACGGATAGTGCGACACTGATATCCGAAGGTGAATTGAGACAAAAGTTAAGCAAAGTATTAAGAAAGAGGAAAATTTCGTTAGGAACAAAGAAAAGCAGTGAAGGCTAGACAATCTCCTCACAGATGAAGAAGAGACTTGAAACAACGGAAAGATGGTTCTACAGAAAGATGCTGAGAATACCATAGACCGAACATATGAGCAACGACATAGTTTTAGGGTAAATGGAAACATAAAGGACATTTATACTTAACATCAGAAAAAGAAAGCAGAAATTTCTATGGCAAAAATTGGTCTTGAAAAATTTGCTACTCACAGAACAGATTGAAGGCAAGGGACATAGAAAATCATCTTATAACCTACCTAGAGATCTTGAGTAAATGGATGACGGAGCAGCGTTTAAGAGAGATAACAAAAAAGACAAAATTCATAAACAAAGGAAAGGAATTTATGAAAAGCCAAGCTCGCCAATTTCTCAAAGGGACATGGTAAATAATAATAATAATAATAATAATAATAATAATAATAATAATAATAATAATAATAATGACAATAATAGTCTATGCCTTAAAGAAATACAAAAAAATATTCTCACAGGTACAGCCCGCACCTTACGATGGGCTTTATCTATGTAAAATGTTTGATTCACTTTTTTCAAAACTGCTCAGTGAAAAATGTCATGATACCATTTCTGACCTTAGGCCTCTGAACGGGTCCCAGATAGAAATGACTATATACCAGAACTCAAAGGAAAGAAAAATAATAATAAGAAAAACAACAAGAATGCGTTTTTCTGCTGTGAATGAATATGATATTCATTTATTAGAGAGAATTTTAAAAAATGTTTTGTTTTTACAATCTAAAATGCTAAACTGCATTCTTAATGTGTTTTTTAGGCATAAAGGGTATCAGAATCGTTTAATATTAACAAGGATAATTTTAAAGTAAGGAAACCTAAAAAGGTTAAATAGAAATTAAAGTTATATTTTACTTTTTTGTGTGACTAAGAAAAAAATGGATCTAGTGGTGCATAGCGAATGACCAGGTAATAGACTACACCTGGTTACAATGACATCCAAGACAAATATGAACATGGAAAGGCCCAGAGAGAGAAACGAAAAACCAAATCGACTACTTAACTATCAACAAGAATTCATGGATGCAGTTGTACACTGCAAAACGATTCCAAGTGCCGACTGCAGAAGTGATCACCTTCTTGTTATATGTAAACTTAGAATGAAACTACGGAACCTGAAGATGCCTAACGCAGCTCCGAAATTGCAATACAACAGACGGAAGGAGAAATATATGGACAGTGTGAAAGGTAGATACGAGGGATAGAATAGATAATTCGAAGTTGTATTCAATGAAAATTAATATACATGTGGGTGAATATAAGTATGAGCCATTGATATGAGAAGCTTTAGTGACATCAGCAAAAGAGATCACTCCAAAGAGAAATAGACAAAGAAGAAAAAACAAATGGATGACAGATGAGATTCTCAGCGTAATGAAAAGGAGACAGAAAACAATGCGAAGACATGGAACAGAATATAGGAAAATACACAAAGAAATGAAGTACAAGTGCAGGCAGACTAAAGAGGAATCGCTCAACGAAAAATATGCATAAATAGAAAGAATGAGTATCACAAATAAAGGAGATATGCATAAAAATACATCAACAGGCTGCATAAAATCCAAGGACAGAACGCCGCTATTAGAGAAAGAAAAATATTTCAGCGATAGAACGAATATATTGGAGAAATCTGTTACAACGAAAGAGAACAACTAGCAGTACACAGAAATACAGACGGATCGGAAATATTAAAAACTGAAGTGGAAGATATACTGGCCAAATTGAACAGAAACAAAGCAACAGGGCTCGACTGAATTGTAACAGAGATACTGGCGGCCATATCTGATTTCGGCATAGACAATATTAAATATACAACAATGGTGATATACCGGAAGAGTTAAGCAGATCTAATTTCATAGAACTGTCTATGAAACCAAGCGGAAACGAATATGAAATCCATCGGACAATTAGCCTAATGCGCCACATAACAAAACGCACCATCCGAATTCTGATGAATAGAGCGCGCAGCAAAAATCAGACCGGAAATAGGAAAAGAACAGTGCAGGTTCGTCAAAGACACTGGAACAAGGAACGTGGTATTTATGCTCATAATGTTAGAAAGAGCAATATGAATTCGGAAAGACGTGTAACAGTGTTTTATAGATTATGCGAAGGCGTTCGATAAAGTACGCCGCATAGATCTGTTCGAGCTGCTCAGGAACATTCGCGAAGGATATTAGAAAAATTAAGAATCTATACCGGTAGGAAACAGTTTGCATACGAACAGAAATTGAGTTCAGTAGATATACAAAAATAGAAGTGATGTAAGACAAGGATGTGTCTGCTCACCAGATTTATCCAACCTATACAGCGAGGCAATTCTGAGAGAATTATGTCCTATCATGATTCCTTATTGGCGATCACAATCTGAACAACATAAGATATGCAGATGACACATTGTTGACAGCAGACACGGAAAGAGAACTACAACATCCCCTACAGAAGTTAGCGGAGGAAAGCGAGAAGAAAGGACTAATTATAAACTACAAGAAGACAGAATTCATGGTTACCAGTAAAAGAATCAGCCCAAAATGAAAATTACAAATCGGATACTCAAATCAGACAAGTACAAGAATTTAAATATCTGAAAAGTGTTCTAACAAATGATGGAATAATTGGCCACTGAGATCTGAAGACGTACTGGGATGGTCAAAGATCCATTCCAAAAGCTAAGCAGAGTATTATGAGGCAGAAAACTTTCGTTAGAAACAAAGGAAAAGTATTGAACTGTGTCGTGATATCTGTTCTCTTGTATGGCAGCGAATGATGGAAAATCTTCTCAAAGAAGCAACAGAAATGTGGTTCTACAGAAAAATGCTGAGGATACCATGGACTGATTATATGAGCAAAGACGAGGTTTTAAAGAAAATGGAAACAAAAAGGAAACTTATACTAAACATCAGGAAGAGACAGTTGAAATTTGTGGGAAACGTAATAAGAAAGGATAGCCTAGAAAATTTGATACTCACAGGACGGAAGGGAGGACAGAGGAAAGCAGCTCGTAACATACTTGATGAGCTTGAGTAAATGGCTGGTAGAATAGAATGAAACTTATTAATTCACGATGTTTAGGCTATTGTACGCTCCAGCCTTCTTCACGTGTTTGGAATTTCGAATTGAACCCTTTATTTCGTCTATCGTCTTTGATAAACAAACATTTTGTTTATCTAAGTTGAACATGTACAGATAATTGAAATTCGGTACTTTTGTTCTTTTAACAAATCGATAAAAACAAAAAACATTTTCTGTCTATAAATTTAATTATCCATTTTTTTCTCAAATAACTAATTTCCTTTCGCAAATCTCGTTGTTGTGCGTAGATAATTTGGCCAAGATTCATGTTGTGTTGTCCCATGAGTCACCACCAGGAGGTGGTGTGAGGGAGAAAATAAAATAAAGTTTGTTTTAAGAAATAGATTGTTTTATTATTTTTAAATATAGTAATTGTTTTGTTTTATTTATCTTGTTTTACTTATACCATAATTTGTTCTTAATTAACTTTCGAACCACTCAGATACGCGCGCGCATACGCACACACACACACACACACACACACATATGTTTTTTGTGTACGAAATTTTCCACCGTCCTTAAATTCTCTAAAAGTTCTTTTCCCCCGCAAAACGTTTTCGTATTTTAACGGAAAACAAGTCATTTAATCGGAGAATAATTGTACAAATCAAAGGGAATCACGCAATGTTTAACGAGTAAAAACAATCTAACCCAGGATTCTCCAGCTGTAATTTGCTTTCTGATTTCATTTGCTAACATCAGCACCGGATTTATAAAGTCTTATCTATATATAAAAAAAAAAAAAAAGGAAAGAAAGATCAATTTAAAAAATGATCCAAAGAAAATGAAATCATAAAAACAACGCAGAAAAAAGTGGATGGTGAGGATAATAAAGGGAGGTAATCGCTCGCTTGTCACAATCAAACTCCAATGGATCAAGCCTTAGAGAGGAAATCCCTTTTTAATTTGCCTTTTCATTAGGTTGTCAACTTGATGGCTGCTTCCCGACCCGTGCCCTGACCACCCGAGCTGTTCCACGGATCTAAAATTGCCGGGACAATCCGAACGAATCATCCATAGGCTTAAGAAGAGAGCTAACACAATTCGACTTGAAACACACGATATAAAACAGCATCGAGAATGGCTAAAAAATAATAAAATAAAACTAAAAAAATTATATAAAATACAAAAAAATATACCAGAGATGATCCTGTCTATTTTTGGTTGCATAACTGCCTGTGTCAAAAACAACGTTACTTTTTTCTTCTTTCTTTTTTTTTCTTTCTTTCTTTTATAGTTGTTGTTCCTTTCTTTTTTTCTTAAATTCTCCTTCTATCTTACGCCTGTTTATTGCTGCTCTTACTTCTAACTCTTTCTCTCTTTTCTTTGACATCTTTCTTTTTCTTCTGTTTTCAGCTTTGCCCTTTTTGCTTTGTCCTTTTCTTTCGTTTTCTTCTATTTTTTCTTTTCTTAGCCTTTCTTCTCGAATGTTTGTCATTATCTTTAATTTTCTCTACCTCTTTACGTCTGACGTGAGTGAATCTTTTGATCTCGTCTAATCACCTGTCCCTTTAATCAAGATATTTATCTCCAATGCAAGTAGGCCACCACCGCATATCAAACATTACATCCATTTCTCCAACACTCCACCGCCTATATCATCATTGACAAAACCCTGCATCCAAATAAACAGGCATTTACCGATTTAACGATGTTTCCTTTACGGGGACGTTTTTATTTGTTTCTTAACATTTTTCTTTACTTTTTCTTTAAGGACGGCCATATACGTCATTCGTTCAAAATCTGACTTCATTACCATTTCCCTCAACCATCTCTTAATTTTGTTACATTGTTATTATTATTATTATTATTATTATTATTGTTGTTGTTGTTGTTGTTGTTGTTGTTTCTGCTTGTTTCTTCCTTTTTCCTTGTTCTTTTTTGTGAGGGTTGCTGTCCCCCGAAAATCTATAAGGATCAAAATAACCTTTCTAATTTAAAACTAACTTGATCTTTCTTTTTGCCGACATTCATGTTTTCCTCCATTTTACCGTACATTCTCCCCATTTTTATCTTTGTTTTATTTATTGTTGTTGAAGATGGCTTCCAAATCAATGCGTTTTTAAAAATCATTTTTTATTGTTGTCCTACAAAAATTTGTAACGATCAAAATATCCTTTCGAAATTAAGATAAACTTGAAACTTTTTCTCCTTCTTGACATTCAATTGAAGACGCATCTCGTCATTCTTCGTGTGTTTTGCTATGGACTTATGCTATGCTATGCTATGGACTTATTTATTTCTCTTCGTCTGATGATTCGGTTCGACAAGTTCATAGGCAATTTGGGACACATTCGTCATCATTCTTTGGATAACGATTCAGACTAAACGAAAGAAACTTCTGTAAATAATTCCATCAGATATACATTCAATCTACAGGAGACAATGTATCTGATTTGGTGTGTATTTCTCTTTTCTCAATTCAACAGAGACTGACGGTCGCTGATATATATATATATATATATATATATATATATATATATATATATATATATATATATATAATTATTTATTCGAAAATTATAACATAAATATGTTATAAAATCACTACAAAAGTAGACATTTTATTTCAATACTTCTGGTGTCTTATCAAGTGATGATGTTGAAGCTGAATAGACACTTGATAAGACACCAGAAGTGTTGAAACAAAATTGCTTTTTTGTAGTGATTTTATAACATATTTATGTTATAATTTTAGAATAAATAATTATATTTGCTCTACTCTGTATTGAGGACTCTTTTAAGAATAGTATTTATTGGTTATTGGAAATTATTCCGTATACACAATCCTATACTTATATATATATATATATATATATATATATATATATATATATATATATATATATATATATATATATATATATATATTGATGCATGTTTCATTAAATATTATTGGCAAGTTTTGTCTATTTATTTTAAGTAAGTTTCTTTCATATTGTCTGATAAGCTTAATAAAATTATCATTGAAAGACGAAAGGAAACATTGATACATGTTTTAATCTTATCTAAGCTTTCGGCTTACATAAACCATTATCAAAGATGACAATTATTCTGATTGTATCTCGAATGGATTAAATAATATTTATTTTGGTCATACCACAAACTCGCTTTCCCGACGCTTGACTCTACATTTGAATGATAACTCTAACATTTTTAGGCATTTAAAACAACAAGCCTGGCCGCGTACACAATTCCGGAAAATCCTTGCTGAAAACACAACTATACTTAAACATGAAAGCAATAAACAAAAACTAAAAATTCTTGAAGCTATATACATAAAGCAGCTGAAACCTAACCTGAACAAAATAAACTATGAAATCTCCACAAATATTCTTAAATGCCTATAATTGATAACAGAAGCCATTGGTTCATACCAACGGCTTCCCATACATAATACTTCACGTTTTCACTCTCGCGTGGTCATGTATGACGTCACAATCTGCGATGCAATTTTTGCTTCCGCGTCTCGTATACACGACTTTGTTGTTGCTTTGAAATTTTTCATGCAACAAAAACAGACTATCATTATTGTTTTGTCCGTGTATTGTTTGATATATTAAAATGTAATTATTATCTTTGATAATGGCTTATATCAGATTAAAACATGTATCAATATAGTGATTTCATTTCGTCTTTCAATGATACTGTTATTAAGCTTATCAGACAATATGAAAGTAACTTACTTAAAATAAATAGACAAAACTTGTGTATAATATTTAATGAAACATGCATTAATGAAAAATTGCTGCCAAAATACACACAATTTATATATATATATATGTATATATATATATATATATATGTGTGTGTGTGTGTGTGTGTGTGTGTGTGTGTGTGTGTGTGTGTAAGTACTAATAAAATTGTGGTTGATGCAATATAACAAAGCTATATACTAATAAATATACATTTTCTCATGCCGGTAGCACGACTCGGAGCTTCAGGCAAAACGCAATCTTCAAGATTGCATTGTGTATGAAATTCCGAGTCGTGTAGTGAGGAAAGAATTTATATTTATTAATATAGTCACCCACAGACTATTTCACTGTATGACAGATCTTCAGTGTGACGAGACATGCGCTTGCTTGAAGCCGGAATCGAAAGGGAATTTTTAACGCATTATATACTAGATATAAGTATTAGCGGCTATCTTTACGCTCAATTTATAGCGAAGAGCTTCTCGCATTAATTAGCAGCAGCCGACAAATTCTCTTTTTTCGAAAGTGCTCAACCTATGAGAGGAGGCATATATCCATCTCTCTATATATTGTCATCCACAGACAGGCTGTTTCACAGGTCATCAGTGTGGCTAGACATCTGATTGCCTCAAGCCGGGATCGAAATGTTACTGTACACCTAAGCCATTGGCGCACGACAGGGATGAAGCTGAATGTATTTTTAAATAAACACACCAGTGACTGGGAGAACTCGATTCAACTTAACGAAGCATCTTACATCAGCAGCAGTAATAGTCACTGTTTACAAATTCAGTTTTCTCTCCGAGAGCTCAACCGAAATAATTTTTTTCCAGAGCAAAAATAATATATATCTATATATATCTATCTATCTATATATATATATATATATATATATATATATATATATATATATATATATATATATATATATATATATATATATAGGAATGTTGCCCCCATTAGTAAAAGAAAACTTCTTGATAGAATGCTTATAAAACACAACAATAATTGAAAAAATGTCTTCCTATATTTGAAGTACTCATCATTAAAAACATTTCGAATAATATCTTCAAACGAGGAATTGGCATTTTAAATGAATTAAAATACTAATTCTTACATTCTTCACACAGTCGAATGCTACTTGCCGATTGTGTTTTGTGCATAAGTGAAAATCGCCAAAACAATAAAATTTAAATACTGAGTAGAAATAGATAATATTTATATAATAACAGAATGATATGTGATGCAATAATATTGAAATCTGAAATGGATAGACAAATATGCCCAAAATGTGTGTGTGTGTGTGTGTGTGTGTGTGATATGGAGAGATTTTCCCATTATAAATATAACAATTGCCTCGTAAAATATTTCAAAATAGATAAGTGGACTTTCCTGACAAACCCAACAAATCAAAATCTATTGTTCTACCAACCAACTCTATCACAACTACACTTGAAATGAATTTATCTAAGCTAAACATACAATTTGTTGCAAGACTACTTCTGAAACAATAACAAACTGAATTAAAAGTAGAGTTACATAAACGTAAAGGTTACTCTAGTCTGATAAAGGACTAAAAGACGAAACACAAAAGATTTTTTCCACTTTGTTTTTAATTTTCCTAACATTGTTCTTTTATATAAAAATTTATTTTTCCCATATAAGTTTATCGCTTATAAAAAAAAGTGTTCTACATTTCTTTTATTTGCGTTCAGAAGATTATGTAAGCGTAAAACTAGGGTAACATCCTTTCATGGGAATTAACGTTTTTGCTCTCTAGGCAATCTAGGCGTGTCGAGCACTTTATTAGTAGGTAGGTGTTTGTCCTTAGGTCTTTTTCTTTTTTTTTCTTATTGCTGTCCTTGTTCGATTCTCTTGATTAAGGATATTTAGGTAATGTGGCAATTGGCTCGTTTGCGGAATTTATTCAACCACCTGTAATAATTGTCACAATAATTACATAGGAAAAACTTCAAGGAATTTATATAAAATTGATTATATAAATACAAAAGTGATCTTTTACAAATCAACACACTCAATGTTAGCTGCTCACTGTAATAAGTTTGACCAACTTTAGCATAACTTTCGTAGACATCGTTCCATTATATTCCATATGAAGTTTCATTGAAAAATTCAAATTTTTCATTATAAAACTTCCATTGTACTCGTCAGGATGAGAGATCACTTACGTATGTATCGGCAATTTTGCCACGGATCAGATTATCTGCACAATCTTCCCAGGATCAAGGTTTAGCAGCAGTGAATTATGAGCAAAGTGTGACGCATAAAGATAGATAGATAGATAGATAGATAGATAGATAGATAGATGTTGCATCGTCTGTATGCTGATAATTAGATGGTAAATTAGTAAATATTCCAACACAATCTTCTAACTACTTTCCAGTGAAAGATTATAAACACACACACACACACACACACACTTTAACTCAGTTCGAGATGGCCAACTTAGGGAGCTTTCGAAGTCGTCGGGAAATCCTTGGTCAAGATTGAAACGAACAAATTTTAATGGAAAGACCTGAGGACGATTACTTTCTAATTCACATTCTTTGTTTTACTGCAAGTTACTATTGAGAACATAAGTAGTTCTGAAGAATTACACAGGGAAATATGAGATCGTGCCTTTCAAAGAAAGCAGCACGTTAAAAATTTGAAATTCCTGATTATTAGGCCTCAATACAACCCCCGTAGATAGTTCATCGTAGATAATTCGCTGATTGATGATAGTTTGAAATTCACTTGGAGCACTTCTATAACTGACTAAGCTTAGTCCATATAAATCGAGCTCCTACTTTATTTACATTATTCGGACTATTGTCCGCATCTTTGTCGCCATATTTATTACAACGTTTCAAGGACACATGACACAGTGGATAAAGGCCTTGGTTAGATCCAGTGACAGGACCCAAAGAGTGTGAGTTCAATACCCGGTTAAGGCAGTGGAGAACTTCCAGAGGGAAATTAGCAGGAGATAACTGATAACTGACATCCATTAAACATGACACGTGGAACTGAAACAGTCTACCCCAGTGAGCGAAATAAAGGGTACAGTTCGACATTCCAACCACCTGAAGAAGGCCAGAGCGTACAACGGCCGAAACGTTGTAATAAATATGACGACAAAGATGAGGACAATAGTCCGAATAATGTAAATAATGTACATAATACCTTATCTCAGAAATATAGACAGATACTGGGCTCCTACTATAAAGCGATGGTTAACAAGCTAACCTCGTTGGATATTGTTTGTGATGGACGTTCATCCGTTTTGAGCTCTCCAAAATTCTACCTTTGTGTTTTGTAAATATCTATCATATTTTGTTAATAATTAAAAAGCAAATATTCTAACTTCATTTTACGCCCACTTTATTGATCAATAACTTCCAAGTCGAATGATTTTGCCTGTCTTAATGTTCAACATTCGAAATCCTTGCTTTACTTGATCTCGAACACCAACCAGGTTGAAACTATCTTATCTACAATGTAAATCCAAAGGACATCATTTATCACGTTAGGAATGACCTCTTTTCATGTTGATAGATACATTGTGTTTTTAAACATGGTTACTTTAAGCAAATCCATTCAACAATTATATAACCTAATTTACTAAGTCTTAAAAGCCAATCACTATTCTCTCTATTCAACTTTATAGCTCATCTCTTCTTCCTCTTTTCTGATCAGCAAGCAAGGAGTGCATTCTCCAGCCTCTGACGTTTCATTAAAGGCATAAAGATGCATAACTGATATGCCATATTTATTCATATTCCCGCGGGCGGCGCCAAAATCTTGCGCGAGGACGCTGAGTAAATCAGAGGCTCGGGGAAAGTTATAAGCCAAAGCTTGAATATAGGAAATATATAATTAGATTTTTATTCATTAGGTAGGTTATGTACGTAAGCGGCGAGGATGGGAATGGACAACAGGTCGCACAGATGTTCACATCGATGGCAAAGCTAATCGAAAGATTATCTTAATCAAAATGCTTTTAATTTGCAGTAGCGATCTCTGCAACTCAGACCGTTCAGCTCATTGTCTGCGTCTTTCTCCAGGGGACAAAAAGAAATAGGAAGTTTGATTCTAATTTGTATAAATATTAATATTGTCTCTATTCTATCACAATTCTAACTGTACTTGTCTGTTGCTCAATGTCGCATCGAATTCATAAAGTTTAGGCGTGATCGACGGTTTAAGTGATTACAGACGTGTTGTAGAATATTTCTCGAGCTCAATTATGATACGTTGATGTTCAAAGAGTGTTACTGAACGTTTAGCTCATCTTAAATCGATATATGTATAAAGGAAGATTTCTCCCAATATCTTTTCAAATTAATATGAACTATAAAGAAACTAAATCTAATGCAAACTGAAATGTACAGCAGAGATACAGCTGAGCTATGCTCCACGTTGCATGCTGCACTGATTTCACGTTTTAATACTTCCTTGTACAATCTTTGCACTCCTTAAAGGAAAGGCACGCATAAAAATTATCTTTAAAATCTCTTTACTCAGTTGATAGATAAAAAAGTAATAATGTCGATTGACGGAAATGTGTGCACAGTATGAATAGGTCAGATTAATTATTAGCGTTAGATTTTAAATATATTCTTATATTAATTATCGTATTTAAATTATGTGCAAGTTAAGTTTTCTAGAATGAAATAGAGATGAAACCCTATGTAGGTAACAGTCGAGTTAGGTTGAAGTCTGTGCAGGATGAGAAGGCCGAAGAGTTACCCTCAACTTCAAACATGAAAAATACCGGCGACCAGGATCAGCATTACAAATTAATAGTGACAATTTTTGTGTTTTACAGAAGATGAAGCTCATCAAATTACTAAAGAATAACATTCTTTCATTAGTCGATATGGAAATTTTTAGCTGAAGATAGACTTTTTTTAAAATATATATGATATCGCACTAACCATATACTAAAAGGTATAATCAGTTTTTTCAACTACTTCCCCATTATTATTATTATTCAGATGCAGATAATGTTGTCTATACCGAAAGACCAACTGTTGTGTAAAAGATGACCTTCTGTGTGATTATAACAAACACAAAATAGTTAATCAGGAGTCATGAGCTCTTTTGAATAAATAACGTGCGATGATGCGATACTTTAAAAAACCAACGTGAAGATACGGTATTTGAAAAACAATGAAAACGATATAAAACAAGACGCAGAATACATACATTTTGTCACAATATTACCAACAAAATATCTTTGATAAAGAAAAGCCATAGGACAATTCATATTCAAATTTTTACTGGATACAAGGAATATGTCCAAAATGCATAAAAATCATAAAAAAAAGAACTTTCGTTGGTCTTTAAGAAAGATTGTTGCCCAAATCCACGCAATATATATATATATATATATATATATATATATATATATATATATATATATATATGTGTGTGTGTGTGTGTCTGTGTGTGTCTGTGTGAGTGTGTTGGCCCGTGGTATATATTTTGAGTCAATGCTTATATAGGTTTTGTTTGTGTGTCTGTACCATAATCATGCTCAAACAAAAAATGATTAATTTAGCATGAAGACTCACATGACAATCAACTGTGAGGTTATATGAGATTAAATGTGGGGATTTTGCTAATCAAATGAAACAATTTTTAACAAAATGGTTTTTGTATAATGTACAAAAATATATTCACCTTACATGAATGAAAATGTAAGTGCACACATAAGGTCAAATTAAAATCCTGAGTTCAGAGGTAGGTATTAGAAGCAAAATTTGAAAATAGATGGAGCAAACCATTACTTGATTGGTGCCGAAAGGATGGCAATCATACACAGAACATTAAGAAATGAGAGAAAAGCACTTTCTATACATTTTAGTCTTAGGAAATAGCATTTTCTTTTAATTAGAGTAGCATCTTTTAAATCAAAATTGTTCTGATTCATTACAGTAACTAATTTTTTTGTAAAAAGAAAACTTTTGTGTTCATATAATCTTTTATTTAAATTCCTTGAAGTTTCTCCTATGTATTCTGTGCGACAATCACTACAGATCATAGGATAATTTTTTTCATCATGTCTTAATATATTATTTTGTTTTGTAATTATTCTTTTATTATCTTAGAAGTAGTTGCAATAAAGTTCATGTTGAACTTAAATAAATTTTTCTAAGATTAACATAAAAGTAAATTTCCGTCCAGCTTCTTACAACATTTCACATTCCTTAGTAGATCTTCCACTGTGCGATATTTAATATCAAGAGTGATAGAAACATGAATAAAAACAAATAGAAACTAAATGAAATCGGCTCGACTATATATCCAAAACATATTTAAAAAAAAAAAAAAATTCTTAACGACCTCTCTCCTTCGAACGCATGTTTAGTCGTATCAACGAAAATATCACTTTAGACCGATGAATATCCCGCCATATATATATATATATATATATATATATATATATATATATATATATATATATATATATATATATATATATATATATATATAGTGCAAATTAATGGTAATAATAAAAGAGTGCCTGATGTAAAATAAAAGACCTAGAATGAAATGTTGTAAGAAATTGAACGTAAATTTACTTTGGATGATCTAGTGATTAAAGCACTTTCTATACATTTTCATCTTTGTAAATTGCTTTCTCTTTAATTAAAGTAACCTTTTTAAATCAAACTTATAGTCAAACTCATTACAGTGAACAACTGATGTCGCGAGTGTGTTGTTTTTGTTTGATAACTTTTGTGTTTATGCATTTGTGTATTTGTGTTCGTACATCTAAGTCAATGTAGATATGTGTGTCTGCCTCTGTATATCTCGCCAGTCTTTGTGTGTCCATCTTTCCACGTCTGTTTGCCTCTAGATTAGTGTGAATTTCTCTGTGTGGTAGTTTTTTTACTATTTGTATGTATGCATGTACATATGTATGTACATATAAATGTATTCATGCCTGTATGTACCTGTACTTGGGCGTGCATCTGTATATGCGTATCTGTATGCATGTGTCTATCTGTGTTTATTTGCGCGCCTGTATATTTGTCATTCCATGTAAAATGCTTAAAATTATGCAAAACATCTCTCATCATTATGACTCCAGCTGCCACGAACAACTAGCGCGCCCGGGTGGTCAAGAGTTGATTTAAAGGGGAGATTACTCAGTAAGCAGATGTAAATAACCTAACTGCTGGTTAAGCCAACGTTCATTCGGCGACACGACATGCGTGAAAAAGTCATTTTGTGGGCGCACCAAAGGCGGGAAAGAGAAAAAAAATGGCCATACGTGGATTAGAAATCTCAGAGAATCACCGGGAAAATGATGGTGAGATGAAGCTTTGACGCTCGTATGTACGGGACAAAGGAAAGTGATGTTTACGAGAAAAACATCTGCAAAGATAAATAGGTAAACGCCTATGCAGCAAACAAACAAATAACAGAAAATATACATATATATTTAAATACATATATATTTAAATACATATATATTTAAATACATATATATTTAAATTAGTCGTTTTCTCATAAAAATATCTCAATAGATTTATTTAAATTTATAAAAAATTACCATAATTTTCACTTTCAATCACAGATGCGTGCATGCACACGCATACTCCTTCTTTACATATATATATATATATATATATATATATATATATATATATATATATATATATATATATATATGTGGTACGATGGATAAATTGTCTAAATTACGCGAAAATGAAAATAATACTGACATCTCATTTTAGCAGATATATTTACGAAAATTACACAAAAACATCTTGAAATACTAAAGAGTAAATTTATTCAATAAAATCGCCATTGGTTTCAGCCACAGCCTCCAGATGACTTCAGAATCTCCTGCAACTCAATTGCACAGTCTCCTTAAGTTGGTGAATACTGCCATAATCCTTGCCTTCAGTTCATCTTTGGTGTTACAACGAGTTTTGTTGGTCTGTCCTTCAACTGTGCTTCACATATAATAATCAAGGAGGTTGCCGTCGGGTGAGTTAGGGGGCCAGATGTAAGGGGTGATGCGGTCGCAGAAATTTTCTGGCAGTCATGACTGGGTGCTCGTTCTTGTGTGGCATGGTGCAGAGTTCTGTTGCCAGATATAGGGTCATCCAGCAGCCAGCCTTTTCACCCAGGACAGAACTAACTTCTCAAAATACTTGGTGTAGACCTCCGTGTTGAGTGTGAGGCCCTGACCAACAAATTCAGGAGTTATTTTCTCATCAGAATATATATATTTGTTACTATCCTTTTTTACGAATTATTTATTTATCATGAAATGCAATTTAGTATATCTAATCTTATTTGCAAATATAATAAAAATTTTGTTAAAAATAAATAAATAAAAAGTGTGTAATCGACTAAAGGAAATATTAAAATTGTGTATGATACGGGAAAATGCTAATTAGAGAGACATTGAAAAAGAAAAGAAGATTAAAAAATGGCTGGTTTTTGCTGTATTTAAGACTCCTTCTTTTCCTCTCAGCATATCAACCCGTATGATGGTATTTGATAGACTAATATTTAAGCAGACACCGTCTATTACCATTACTACTAATACTTAGCTTAACAGTATAACGACTGCAATATGGAAAATAAATGGAAAGAAAGACATCTCATTTGCCATCAAGTACGGTATATTGTTTTCCTAAATCAAATATGAGTTGTCTAAAATTCAAAGAAAAAGTAAGAAAAAAAAATGTAAATCTAATAATGCGAAGTTTTATTTGGGGCGTGAAATGTTTTGTTAGTCCTGACATCAATTTTTGAGGAAGAGCGAAGAATAAGTGAAACGTCTTCTTTGGGCACTGAAAACAAATATTTACGCATTAAACAATAAATAAAGACGGTGGACGAGGAGCGGGATAAGAGAGTTGTTTTACAAACAAGCTAATAAATAAGTGGAAATTAATTCATCAATATTATCCCGCTAAATACACACAACAAACAAGAGAAAAGAAAACATAATTTATGACTGAAATCAACACTGCATGTTTTGCGAGTTGCAATTTCAGCGCCAACCATCACATTCACTAGCGACTCCGTTACTCCACTCACCTGCTTCTCTCCTATATTCACCTCTGACCTTCATCCCCTCTCCAGTGATAGAGTAAGCTCGATCTGGTAACCTCAGCATGTGACCTTTCTGTTGACCTGGACTCGAGGATAGCAAAGATTTACGGCAAAGTGCCGAAGAACAAAAACGTTTATAATAAGGCCAATGCCACAGAAAAGGCCGGCAAGAAAAATGGCTGTATTAGAAAATCATTTTATTTATTGAATAAATGAACAAACTTGGCTGATTGCAAAGATTTAACAAAAACACGAATCCGGGGAAAATCAGTCATGACTGAAGCTGACAGCATCATTTTCGGTTTCTTTCTTTTGTATTCACGCGGCTATTTTGCTGATTTTTATGCCATTTATTTTCCTTCATTTTTGTCATTTCCAATCTTCATTTCTCTGTACTTTTTTGTTTATTTCAGTTTGATAGCAACAGACAACGATGAATATATAAATATACGTTCTTCCATATATATATATATATATATATATATATATATATATATATATATATATATATATATATATATATATGTGCAATATGTGTGTATGTGTGAACAAACGGTATAGATAAATAGGAACAGACTGAGGCTATCTGCTCAGTCTGTTCCTATTTATCTATACAGACTTCCTAAACATATTAGAACAGTCTGCCAGTGTCATAAAGAAGGCTCTACCAATTGGCGCCATCGGTGCTAGATAGAGATTAAGTTAATTGTCTCCCTCGCGCGGGCAGCATTAACAATCGAAATCTGCACCGTATTAATAGCCTGTGAGATTAGTTACTAGTGATCAGTAGTTAACTAGTCACTGGTGTAGCGCCATCTGCATTGATTAAGTTTGATCTATCTTATAACAGCTGAATATATATATATATATATATATATATATATATATATATATATATATATATATATATATGGATGAATACATGCACACACACAGACACATGTTTAATGTGGCCATAACAGCTAAACTCCCAGTAAGGATTGAACTAATTCTCCGATTAAAATCTATCTATATCTCTGAGATGAGGTATTATGATTATTTACATTATTCGGACTGTTATTCTCATCTTCTTTGCTATTAATATATCTTGATAAGCGCTGCTCTTTTTTCTTTATATATATATATATATATATATATATATATATATATATATATATATATATATATATATATATATATATATATATTCAGAGAGATTTCGTTAAATAATTTACGCGCGTTCTGTGTACTTATTTTCGATATGATCGTTTCATATTCGCGAATAAGCTTTTTTTGCGCAGTTGTTAAAAGACGAGAGGAAAACACCGTGTTTGGTCATATTGTGTCTCTTCTGAGTACTTTCGACATAGCATAATGTCATCATCAGGGTATTGTTAAATATAGAGAAAGTATTTAGTGAGATGTTTGTGAAGGGCAAAAATTGTTGTGGCTATCCCAAGATTACCATTTTTATATGTGGAGTCACGAACGCTGTGTCATCGCGGGTTGACAGACACCGTTTAAGGGGAGGTAACTAGTTATGGTGTAAAAAGATCCGTATATATATATATATATATATATATATATAGGTACCTCTTCGAAAAAGCTAAAAAAAATCAGCATGCCGTGATAAAAAAACATGTTCAAAACGTAATGAAAACAAGGTTTTATCGTCATAATGTTTATGTTATTATTAAGAGGAAGGATCAAAGTAGTTTTTGATTATTTAATTAAATTTTTTACTCCTTTTTAGAAGATCCAAAATTTTGATTGAAAAATTGTTATTCTTGCGTCAGCGTTTGTACTAACTTTTAGCATAGCAAATTTTAGCTATATTTTTTTGTGGTGAGAGACACATTAATTTGGAAATTCTTCCATATGAAAGTTTCGATCTGATGAGGATATTTAAGAACATAACTCCATTTTTCAGGTTGATGTTTTTGTTTAGTAGAAATGTGTGGTGTTGTGCGAAACTACCCCTGACGCAGCACATTCTATGTTCAGTTCCCTTTTCTCTATGCTTAATTAATTTATACGTGATTCATACATGACTGATTCATAAACGATTCATTCCGATTTGAAATTTTAAATTGTTTACTATTTACTAATTGCAGCTCTTGGATTTTGATGAATTCAGGGTTGGCGCCATCAATGTTTTCTTTCCAATTTCAGATCATAATTTCTGTTTTGCAATGGTTTATCTTGAGTCTTATTTCTTGGAATACTTGAAAGGGGGTGCTGATTTTCTGTTCAAGATCATTCTTATCTCAACTATGAACATCTATGCCATCTGCATAGCCCCCCCTACACACACACACACACACACACATGTCATCATTGGCCTGGAGAGGGAAAGCAGGATCATAGTCTTCTGCTGGTAGATTCGTTTGGGATATGGTATAGAATGCTTAAATGGTTAGTGCCCATCTCATCACAATTGTGTTTGCAAATGCGAAGGTTATAGTTCAGGAAAAGATTAAACAGACTAGGACTGTAATTTCCACCCTTTCGTATTTCTGCCGAGGTTTGAAATGTATCCGTATTGTGGTTCTCGCTAGATATTTAAGATTCTGTAGATCGATACAGTTCCTCTATTAGAACGGTGTATTCAGTGGATTCGGAGCTTGGAAGGCGTTTTCTAATGGAGGAGAAGAGGAAGTCACTATGGATGTGGTTACATGACGCTGTGAGTTTGACAAAGAAGTTATACGGTTTCCTATTAGAGCTGTAAGCAATTTCTTGAAATTGTTTGATGACACAATCATTGCATCCTATCAGAACGAAAACCAAACTGGATCGTTAGAAATTGATCTTCCTAGAAAGATGACAGCCTGGTTAATATAAAGTTCATTAATACTTTCACCATAATGGATCCAATTGAGATACCTTTGTATGTGTGCGAGTCTTGAGAACTACCTTTCTGTTTCCATAATTAATTATTGCATGATAAACCCAACTTTTCGGAGTTGCATTCCAGACTTCTTTATAAAATAGAGAAGCTTGTTATTGAATTCAGGAAAAAAGTAAACTATGTTCAGGAGTGCACCCTCAATGTCGGGTGATGCTTTATTAGTCATTATTTTTTTAATAACGTTCTTAATTTCCTCACCAGTAGGTCGTTATTGTCTATGTTTGGAGACGGACTTTGCAGTGATTGAATTAATATGTATGTTCTATTTCTGCGAGATACTTATGTTTAGTGTGATCAGGATTGAAATCTGATTTAAAGTGATTTTTGATGCACATTTATTCTGTACAAATTTTGGTTGTATGATTTTATTTTGATTTTTCGTTTTTTTTTTCACAATTTTACAGATATAGATATATAGATAGATATATAGATACATATGATGATGAATGAAATAGATAGACAGATAGATGTATAGATAGATATAAAGAATGAAATGGATATCAACTGATTTAGACAAGTAGAAAAAGAAAAAGTTGGAGACACAGAAAGAAATATAATTTCTAAAACAAATGTTTATCTTTTCATTTTTTGATAATCATTCCGATATTTATTTTTTTCAAATATATTTTTAAAAAGACTTTACTCTAATTAATTAAAGTTTTGAAAATATACATTTATTTTGAATTTGAGACGGAAGATATTTTTTGTGAGGGTTCAAATGACAGTCAGGAGAGAATATAATTGTGATTTTCCCCTAAGAATCTATGCACTCTAAAAAGTGTGTAATATCATTGAAGACTTCGGGTGGATGATAATAATGATGATGTCCGACAGAGAATAGGAAACAATTCTGAAGCTGATATTCCAGATAGATAGATAGATAGATATGCAGCCTAAAAAGTACGTAATGTCAGTGAAGACTAAAGGTAGACAATACTAATGATGGTGTCAGACAGTGAATAGGTAAACAAAATTATCTCCAGTGATTATTTAAAATTTAATTTTTAAATTGTGAGAATCGAAATTTAATTATTGTTTATTTCTGTCTGGCTTGTATATATATATATATATATGAGGTACGACCACACAAAAACGTACCCAAGATTTTAAAATACTTAAAAAAAAAACAAAAAAAAACTTTATTGACACTTTTATTTTAGTTTTAATTTCAAGCTAATCGAATAAATTGATTATTTACAATAACCAAAATACTTTGCTGTATTTTGAAAACTAATTTAAATTGAGTGGAATGTGTTTTTACTAAAATGGCCGCTTACAGCCCTTTTTAGTCATCTCTTGTCATATAATTTTCTTTGTTAAAAAAATCTTCAAAAAATATACTTTTCTAAAATTTTATTTGAGTAATATTAGCTGATTTAAAGTATAACTAATCTGTTTGAAACACGATTTACTTTAAGCTTAAAATAATATAGAAATGCATTTTTAAACCAAACAGTAACTGTGTTTTTAATTGACAGTAGCCAAATGTACGTGTTTGACGAGTGATAACTTTATCTGCAAAAGCCTAATTTAAGAAAATGACGTGAGTGCATTTTTTATATAACTTAGCAGTAATCTTAAAAAATTTGGAAAATATTCTCCGTAATCTTATTTTAGAGATGTTCACTTTAAATTTACTATAGTCATCCTTTTTATTTTCTGATAATGTCATATATGGTCGCCCATACTTTACAAAATGGCCACGATTATACACATAAAAAATTCAAAATTATTTTCAAAACTTTGGTGTTTGAAAACTGATATTAAACATTACCATTTATTATTAGTAACTATAGTTTTCACTTAATAATATTATCTAAAAGGCTGAAATTAATACAGAATTTTAAAAGATTTAATAAAGCTTTCTAATTAAAATAAAAACAATTCTTGTAAACATTCATTATTCATCTAAAAATTTTGTTCTTAAGTCAATAGTGTCCTTAATATATCTTATTTATAAAAGCAATTAAAAGCTTTCCTAATTAAATGTCAAAGTTTTATTGCATTTATTTTAAAATTCGGAGCAGGTTTTGCTGTTTGACAAAAACAAATTGATGATTTGAATTCTCAAAGGAATCCTGCTTTTAACTGATATAAATATGAAGAGGCTGAAATTTTAATTTCTCGAAATTTCATAAAATTAATTAAGTGGGGTAGAGTAACAGATGCAAAAAAGTATTCACTAAGATTTTCTAAAAAAATTTCAAAAATAATTTACTTCATTTGTGAATAAGTCTTGAAAGTTTCATTCAATCCGACAATTATTTGATTTTTGCAAGAATTTTCAAATCAATGTGTTTTTTACTGGAAAAAAGGCGCTATAACTTACATAAAAAAAGGCGCTATAACTCACATAGTAACCATTAAGTAATCTTTGGACCACCGCAGACGTAAAAAAATAGATTTTATCCAAAATCTCGAAACGCGCTAGAAAGGATTGAAGCATTTAATAAAATAATCAAAAAATACTTTCCTCTTAATAATAACATAAAGATTTTGATGATAAATCTTTTCATCAAGTTTGGGACCATTTTTAATCATGGTAATTGAGGAACAGGAGAAATAGGAGGAACGTTGGAGTAATGGATTGAAGAATCGGAGACCCGAGTTCGAATTCCAGTCGAATCAATTACATTCCCTTACGTGGTAAGTGATACACGCTTAGGCGATCATTGGGAAAGGTATAAATGCTCTTCTTCGCTTTCCAGCTATAGGTGAAAATCTGCCTCGTCAGTCATATATCGAAAGATAGATGATCGCCTAAGCGTATGGCACATAACTGACTGATGCTCTTTTTTGCGAAAAAGTGGTACCTAATATATATATATATATATATATATATATATATATATATATATATATATATATATATATATATATATATATATATATATATATTAGGTACCTCCACTTTTTAGTTGGTATTATTAAAAAAATTAAAATATAGGAAAATAAAGAATAATAACGTGCAACAACAAATTACTAAGACTATAAAAGAAATAAAGGAAGACAAGAATATCTACGTAAAAGCTGATAAATCTAAATTCTTATATGAAACGAGCCCCAATAATTGCAAAAAAGTATTGCATAAAGAGGTAATAAAACATTATATAAAAGCTCCTAATGACATAGAGACTAAAATTAACAATGAGGCTAGTATCTTAATTAATAAATTTGAATTAGGTAATCGGGTTGAGAAAATAAACCTAAACACTTGCTTTATCACCATAAAAGATCATAAAAGTAATTTTATTAATAATCCTGAATATAGACTTATAAACCCTACCAAGACAGAATTAGATAAAATAAGTAAAATAATTCTGCAGGATATATGTAAATCCCTTAGGACTTTCCTTAATATTAACCAATGGCAATCTACTAAGGATTGCATTAAATGGTTTGAAAGTTACAACAAAAATAAAAAGTGCTCATTCATTAGGTATGATATTAAGGAATATTATCCGTCTATTTCAGAGAAAACCCTAAATGAAGCCCTCAGCTTAGCCAAAGAATACATCCAAATTTCTGATGATAAAATAAACCTAATTAGACATTGTAGAAAAACATTGCTATTCCACGATAATACTTTATGGATAAAAAAAGATATTAACGGTTTTGACAACCCTATGGGAGCGTATGACGGAGCAGAGGTGCGCGAGATAGTAGGGTGCCTGCTGCTCCATAGGCTTAATGAATATATAGACTTCAATAACCATGGGTTGTACCGCGACGACGGTTTAATCATAGTGGACAATAGTAACCCTAAAAAATGTGACACTATCCGGAAAAAACTGCACTGGTTTTTAAAAAAAATTCGGATTCAATCTCGATATAGAAACTAATTTGAAAATCACCAACTATCTAGATATTACGTTGAATTTACTAAATGGCACAATATCCCCGTATAAAAAAGAAAACCAAGAACCCCAATATTTAAACATAAAATCTAACCACCCAGCCCATATCATAAGACATATTCCAAAAAATATTGGGTATAGACTTTCTACTAATTCCTCCAATAGGGACATTTTTGAGGCCAATAAAACAAGTTATGAGGAAGCCCTATTTAAGAGTGGACATAAAAATAAATTAGAATATATTAATATAAATAACCACAACAGTACTCAGAATAAACGTAATAATAGGCAAAGAAAGATTTTGTGGTTCAATCCTCCTTTTAATTTAGCGGTAAAAACAAAAATTGGCAAGATATTTTTTGATTTATTAGAGCAACATTTCCCAAAAAAAAAACTGAGTTACATAAAATATTCAACAAAAACAATGTAAAACTTAGTTATTGTTGCATGCCGAACGTAGGGACTATAATAAATGGATTGAATAAGAAAAAAACTAGGAATAATCCACGCAGTAATCCTCCTGCTTGTAATTGTAGAAACAAAAACATCTGTCCATTACAGGGAAAATGTCAGCAAGATTGCGTGGTTTATCAAGTGAAAATTTACAAAAATAGCGAGGATACTAACCCTAAAACATACATAGGTGCTACTCAGGATAAATTTAAAAAAAGATATTATAACCATACGAGTAGTTTTAAAAACGAATGAATTAAGCATAGTACCACGCTATCTACCTATGTATGGAAAACCAAACAAGAAGATAATATAGACCCCATCCTTAAATGGAAAATATTAAAAAAATGCCCTAAATATAACGCAGGCCATAAATTTTGTAAATTATGTGCAGAGGAGAAATTAGCCATAGCTTTATATGATCAACCTAACCAGCTATTAAACTCCAAAAATGAAATCCTTAACGTATGTAGACATAAAAAATCTTGGCTACTAAATTAGACGTTTTCCCGCTTATTTGTCATTCCACCTTAATGTTTGTGTTTTTTCCCCCTCCCTCCTCATTTTTGTTGAATAAATATTTAAACCCCACCCCCACCCACTTAGGTGTTTGTGTTTGTGGTTCTTTGGTCACGTGGTATAATTTTAATTATCGTCTATAGTTATGCGTTTCTCTTTGCCTCGTTAGCCGTACTTTCCCTGACGATCCGTTTAGGTGAAACCTAGGTAGGTTTGTCTGGCTCACTAGGTGTATCTAGGTCTGCTCTACGGTTGTATTGAGCTCTTTTGTTAGTTGTTTACTCGTATCGTTTTTTTTTTCTTTGGGCTTCAGACCTGCATCTGTGCGATTTTTTTCGGCAGAAGTTCATGTTTGTAGCTCTTTCTTTTTTTAAAACCTTTTTTTCCCTCGAGATTGATTTGATTATTTGCAAATCAAAAATTCGAGGGTTTTTTGAAACGAGTCTAGTTATCTATATTTTTATATATATATATATATTTAAAGCTATGTTTAGCTGTACAAAATTCTATCACTGCCATAAACAGACAAAAATTAGTTTTATTATTACCACTTATGACAATAAAAAGTAAAAATGAAAAAAGGCCTAGCTAACCGAAACCGGTTAGCTAGCCCGTTTTTCATTTTTATTATCATGAGTGGTAATAATGAAACTAATTTTTGTCTGTTTATGGCAGTGATACATACATGGGGGGGGTAACAGTTCTCATTCTCTCTATTGCTGTCTAACACACACAGACATACACATATATATATAGTAACACCGTTATACTGAATTACATTATCAATCTGTGGAATAGGATGTGGAGGTGATTTCCTCTTTCAGGAGTCATAATGATGATGATGATGATGATGATGATGATGATAAGTGTATGCTTGTGTTCGCACGCACGCGCGTGTGGATATCGATGCGGAAATTAAAATCGACAGACCGAGTTCAAATTCCGGACGATTCTGTTTGGTTTGCTTCGCCCACAAAAGAAGCATGGCTCTTTTGCACTTTTCTCTTGGGTATAAGCCATTCTAAAAGCAAAACTCGGAATTTAAATCAACTTAAAAAAGCATGGTCTCTGTCAGACTAGACACACCACTACTGCTCGAGTTGCATTACGTATTGTACCCCTACGGCCCTAATATATTAAGGAACTCGTAACGTGTTGTGTACCATTTAGGAAGTACTTTTACTTATTTCTTATCTATCCACCAGTTTTTCATTCTTTCTTTTTTGTCTGTTTCTCTTTCTTTTTTTTCTTTTTCTTTCTCTATGTCTGAAATTTCTTCTTCTCATTCTTTATTCCGTTTAATTTTTTCTTTGCTTTCTTTTTTTCCTTTTTTATGTGTTTTTGTTTTTATTCTTTCATTGCTTCTTTACTACTTTTTATTTTCTTTTTTATTTCATTCATTCTTTTTTTCCTTCTTTTTCTGTCTTTCATCTATTTTCTTTCCTATCTTTTTCCTTTCTTTCTTTTCCCTTTCCTCCTTTTTTTCCTTATCTTTCCTCTTATTTAAATTCACACATTTCCATTTTCCATTTATATTCATAATTCTTTCCTTCTTTCTCTTTTTTATTCTGTCCTATTTATTTCTTTCTCGCTTTCTCTTCCAACCATCATTACTCCCTTCCTTTCTCCAAATCTTTCATCTCCATTTTTTCTCTTCAATATTCCTTCTTTCTCTCCCCCTTTCTTCCCGCAATTAAATTTTTTCTATAGCCAAATAAGGAACAAAACCCGTAAACCCATTTTCTTTGCGCCCTCATCTTGCCTGTATCAGGTGTTCGTCTTGAATTTCGTACACGATTCGCCCGACAATAAAATAAAGCTCTGGTCGAGTGTCGCACCCGTCCGTACGCCCTCCCCATCGTGAAACCGACCCCCCACAACCCACGCAAAAACAAACAAATACTAACGAGAGACAATTGGAAGAAGACCGCATCACTTTTGTCATTGTCTCATTTGGTGTTTTCCTGCGTTCCTCTCGCCATCTAAAATTAAACACCCCCTTTCATCCCATGATTATAGCAAGAAGGCGGAGACGAAAAATAAGGAAGTGATACATCAATTTGTCCTCTGTTAATTCTGTTCACATCTCCGCATTTTACATGTCACTCAACTACTCTAAGGATATGTATCGTCGGGTTCGTGACGTGGCGACAAAAGGAGGGAGCCGTGATCTACATGATGATAGAAACTCCTCTTTCCGAGAATCCATCTCTCTCTCTCTCTCTCTCTCTATATATATATATATATATATATATATATATATATATATGTATATATATATATATATATATATATATATATATATATATATATATATATATATTAGGTTGGTGCAAAAATAATGACGTAATAATGTCGTTTTTGACGTTAAAAAATACGTCAAAAAACGACATTATTATGTCATTATTTTTGCACCAACCTAATATATATATATATATGATATTAATTTTTAAAAGCAACAAAATACGAACTATTTTTGTAAAAAAACTCTGATTTTATTTTCGGTTATGTTTTTTTTATTTGTACACTGAAAATCATGGTGAATTAATAAATTGACAGTGAACTGTCAAACTCCTTCCAGTGCTACTTTAATAAACTGGTTAACTCGAAAAAGAATAGGAAAACATTTATCGGAGAATAGCTTTTGTAGTTTACCATTCATTAGACCTTCGTTTGTAAATTAGAATTTATTAAGCCTTCATTTGTCGATTAGAATTCATTAGACTTTCGTTTGTAGATTAGCATTAATTACACTATCCTCGAGTCACGAAATTTGTCAGAATAGAAAAAAATATTGATTTTTATCGGCTTAGAAGGTGATCCTGTTAAAAATATCGATACAGATTAAAAGCGATCCTTGATTTAATACAGTTATTGGACTTAACTGTTATTTACAAATGACAAGTTTGAAAATGTGATTGAATCACTGATATCTGTATATTTTTTTATTTTCTGAATTTTTAAAAAATTTTTAAAACTTTTTTTCATAGAAACCTTCTGAGGGGATTTTACAGAAGAGCATGAACAAACATTGAAGGATTATAATTATTTGCCTGAAATGAAGACTAAACGCATGCATACGTATATTAATTAATGTAAATTATTGTTCTTTAATTAAAAATTTATGAACCTGTTCGTTCTTTATTCAAAAGAAATCGTTTTGTAAAAATATATATTTAAAAATAATTAAAATAGTGTTTTTGTTTTTTTTTTACGCAGAACAACAAAGTTCAGATAACTCTGTAAAAAGCAGGGATCTTTTTTTTACCCGGTATCGATATTATGAACATTATGATAATAAAAGCAATATTTTCGATACTGATAAATGTTGCATATTGAGGAAGGTATAATGTCTGCTAAACTATAAAAGTTATTTCCAAAAACATTTATCCTATTTCTTATGAGTAGACCAGTCTACTTAAATAGTGATATTCATTTTTCAATATTTTTAAAATAGATAAAAATTTACATGATTCGGACTATCATCCTCATCTTTGTCGACATATTTATTACAACGTTTCGGCTGTTGTACGCTCCGGCCTTCTTCAGGTGGTTGGAATGTCGAACTGAACCCTTTATTTGGCTCACTGGGGTAGACTTTTCTAGTTCCACGTGTCATGTTTTAATGGATGTCATTTATCAGTTATATCCTGTTAATTTCCACCCTAGAAGTTCTCCACTGCCTTAACCGGGTATTGAACTCCCACTCTTTGGGTCTTGTCACTGGATCTAACCAACCCTTTTATCCACTGTGCCATGTGACCTGAAGAAGGCCGGAGCGTACAACGGCAGAAACGTTGTAATAAATATGGCGACAAAGATGAAGACAATAGTCCGAATAATGTAAATAGTGTACATAATACCTCATCTCAGAAATATAGACGGAGATAAAAAAATTTCTTAGCTATATGGCGCATTTACCGATACTGACAATGTATATATCAGTCATTTTGTTGGTATTACTTGAGCAGGTAATCATGGAAAGAGTTCATTGTACATGAACTCATTCACTAAGTTCACACTCTTTGACACCTCTAAAACATTGTATGGTGTGAGTAATGTTATCTTAATGAAAATGACTGGCAGTGGAACTGTGTGTTAGTATAGCTTGATTTATATATATTTCTGAGAGTATGGAATGGTAGCGAGGGTTACAAACTCAAGCAGAATACGACATTGATTCGCTAGTATCGTTTTTTGACTAGATAACGTCGACAGATAAGAGTCTATTTCTATATTTTTCAGCACAAAATAGAAAAAAAACTGAATAAAACTTTTCGCATTTTCCAGGTAATTTAACTGATAATGTTTGGTATGGTTTGGTTTGTTTTGTTTTACGACATATCAACCTCAATGGGTTATTTAATGCCAACAAGATTTTTACTGCCAGTAATATATTTTTTCAAAAATATATTACTGGTAATTTTTTTAATGTGATGTAATGTAATATTTTTTTTTAATGTAATGTAATGTAATATTTTTTTTTCAAAACTTTATTGTTGATAATTTCTTACAAAGTATTTCTGGTATTAAAAACTATTTTTACAATTTCATAGTGTTTTGACCACAGTTTGGGGATTAACTATTTGACCATATCTGGGACCCTAACAGGTTCTACCACCCCAAGTCAGGGTGGACCTGAGAACACCAGCAATTAAAAAGTCACATTTCTCAAGACCTCCTGATCCGAGGCCTTGCTTTTGGATATAGTTTATTGTCATACCCAGGACAACTGATAATGTATCGAATATATATATATATATATATATATATATATATGTATATATATATATATATATATAATTATTTATTTTTTTTTAAATTTATAACATAAATATGTTATAAAATCACTACAAAAATAGCCATTATATATATATATATATATATATATATATATATGTGTGTGTGTGTGTGTGTGTGTGTGTGTGTTTGTGTGTGTGTGTATATATATATATATAATTATCTATTTTTTTTAAATTTATAACATAAATATGTTATAAAATCACTACAAAAATAGCCATTTTATATATATATATATATATATATATATATATATATATATATATATATATATATATATATATATATATATGAGAGTGTTTGTGTGTGTGTGCAAATATATAGAAAAATAGGAAAGAACACTTTAGGTAAATAATCCGGAGTTCTTTAGCATTTTTGTTTTTATTTTTAAAAACCAGTGCTCAATACAAAAGTAGAGCTTAAATTGTAATTATTTTTTTTTATAATTATTTTTTTTTTTAGTTTAGGAAGCAAATTTAAAAAAAAATTATATATATATATATATATATATATATATATATATATATATGTATGTGTGTGTGTGTGTGTGTATATATATATATATATATATATACTGATCTGTCTATCTATTCATAAAAATGAAAAGAGATAAAAGGAAAACATCTTAGACGACGCGTTTCAACTGAGGGACTTTATCAAGGCATATATACATACACACCCACACACATACATATATTAGACAAAATGGAAAAAGCTTTTCGTCTAATGCGTTTCGTCCCTTAGGACTTCATTGGACTAAAATTCTGTTTACATTGATGTAACGACACATGCGCACGAAGGAGAGGCGACACTGATATTTAAAATTTTTAAAGACAGTTTTTTCTTATATTTGCTAAATTCAGTTTTTTCTTATATGTGTTTGGCTCTATAGTCTAGCCGATTTCATTTAGTTTCTTTTTCTTTTTGTTTATCTTTTCATTGGTTTTGCTATTAAGCATCACACATAATGATAATATAAGATCTGCCAAAAAAGATAAAATTTTGTAAGAAGCTGGACGCAAATTTACTGAACTTCAAGCACTTTCTGTCCACTTTCATCTCAGTAAATTAATTTCTCTTTTCATTAAAAAATGAAAATTATTTACAGAGATATTTTATATATATATATATATATATATATATATATATATATATACATAATCAACAACACATACACACACACACACACACACACATTTATCAAAATAAATTTAGAGATTTTTTTTCGTAACTTGTATTCATAAACGGTGAAACGCGTTTTGGACCTTTCGAAGTAACCGAAAACGTCTATTATCTTAAACTGATCTCAGTCTCTAGGCCGGGAGATTTCATTGTTTAAAACATCAACTCAAACAAGTCTACCTACTAGAAAATGATATATATACAAATATATTGGTATAATTATAGACGAACTGGACTCAGAATAATGAGGGAAAAATTTAGACAGACAGTAGATTGCAATGGAGTGGTAAACTGATAGTCATCATGCAATGTGTATTCCTATGTTCACACTGTTTTTTCTTCTCCCTTCTCTCTAAAAACATTCGATAATACATTTCGGCCAATTTAATAAACACACAGATACATACACGCGCAATTAACTTTTTCGTCTTCCATTTGATGAAGCTCAAATTGGCGAAATACATTATCGGATATTTTTTTGAAACATTATACTTTCATGAACGTTTGTCCAATTGTCATTTCATGTATAACTGTGTTAGGATCATTTATATATATATATATATATATATATATATATATATATATATATATATATATATATATATCAAGACATTCTTTTTATACATACAAATATTTAAGTAAATGCTCTGTTTTATAATAAACCTTATTAATAACATTTACATTTCTGACCATGAGACCCGGGTTCGAATCTCACCATGGTCGATTGTCGGGAAAGTTGATCGGCTCAAGGTCGATCCCAGCGTGGGGAACCTTTGGAAAGTATCTGAAAACCATACCACGGGTTGACCCAAACCTTGTGAGAGAAATTAGGTAGACGGAACTCTTGTGGGCCGTCGATATCTGTGCTAGCAGGAAGCCAAAAGTCATTGTGGCCCAGGGCTTGAGCGTGTTGGCCTTGTTCAAATTATGGATCATTCTAGATAATACGCTCTCTCCCAGAAATTGTAAGGTCTGCTCAGCATAGTTGCAGTATAAACTATAGTTGGGCTCTGTGGGTGTTAAGTAAACACAAATGTGCCTGAGAAAGTGTCTTCAATAGGGATTGGCTAGCTGCCCTAGACGGCTACCCTCGAATAAAAGTGGCCAGCTATTATATATTATATATATTATGCTGATATATATATATATATATATATATATATATATATATATATATATATATATAAGCATAATATTTTTTTTAATTTTTTACCAATTTACAAAGAGCTTCATGCCTGTTAGCAAATTAAACGCCCCCGGCATCAAACGTTCTTTTTACGTTTTCAAAAAGAATGAGTCTTCATGACTACATTTGGAAATAATTTCATTTCTTTTCATCTCGGGAGCGCTCCAAGATAAATAAGCGCTCATCTGGAAAAATTACTATGCATGGATAAAGCTGTAAACATATAATTAAATCACAATGTTAATTTCAGTATATTAAAAAGCTCCTTTAAAAGTACCTCACCAATTCACTGACAAAAGAGTATACCATGCTGAAAAAATGCCTTAAACTTGATAAAAACAAAGTTTTATCGTCGAAATGTTTGTTTTTATTAAGAGAAAAGACTAAAATATTTTGTGATTATTCAATTAAATTTGGTTAAAAATTTTGTTTTTCTTATGTCTGCGGGTGTACCAAAGATTAGTTGTGGAAATTTTAGCGTTTTTTATGGTAAAAAACACATTGCTTTGGAAATTCTTGCAAAAATCAAATAACGCTCGAAATTTAATGAAACTTTCAAGACTTATTCACAAACAAATGAAATTATTTTTGAAATCTTTTTTCGGAAATTCTTAGTAATATATATATATATATATATATATATATATATATATATATATATATATATATATATATATATATGTATGTATGTATGTATGTATGTATGTATGTATGTATGTATGTATGTATGTATGTATGTATTACATCTGTTACCCCAACGTAGTTAATTTTAGGAAATTTCCAGTAATTAAATTTTCACCCCCTTTATATTTATATTAGTTAAAAGCAGAACTCTTTGAATAATTTGAATTATTATTTTCTTTTGTAGAACAGAAACAGAATTCACTGAAAATCTCCTCTTAATCGTAAAATCAAAAATGCAATAAAACTAAGATATTATTTAAATAGAAAAATTTTAATTACTTTTATAATTAAGATATTTTAAGGAGACTATTGTCTTAAGAAAAAATATTTTAGCTGAATAATGAATTTTTACAAGGATTTTTCTTTTCTTTTTAATTTTAATTGGAATATTTTGTTAAGTTTTAAATCTTTAAAAATTATGCATTATTTCACCTTTTTAGATGGCATTATTAAACAAAAACTATATTTACTAATCATAATTTGAAAAGCTTAGTACAATACATCAAAAACCAATATTTTTAAACGAATTTTAAATTTTCTTTTGATTTTTTTTTATAAACGTGCCGATTTCTGCAGATGTACAACTGAACTTAAACGCGACAACTGTAGCAAATTTAAAGCCAGACTATTTAAAATTCAATAAAACATTAGATTATGGAGAGTATTTTCTTAAAATTTTAAGATTACTGAGTACTTAAAAATTATATAGAAAAGGCGCTCACGTTATAATCGTCAATTACTTTTTTTTTACAGATAAAGCCTCCTTAGAAAAATATTAGATAAACATCCATCTATCATCAAGGTGTCAACACGTCAACAGCTTAAATAAAGATTGAGTCGAGGTTTTGAGAAATTTTCCATGATTTTTTTCGTCGGTTTTCTCGCTATCGGTTTTCTCTGGTTTCTATCGGTTTTCTCTGGTTTCTATCGGTTTTCTCTGGTTATCCCAAAATATAGGTGTGATTTGTCAAGAGCAGGTGACATGATGAAATTACTTATCTTCTGAAAAATAACACACACACACGCACGCACACACACGCACGCGCGCGCACACACACACACATATATATTGATGCATATTTCATTAAATAATATAGACAAGTTTTGTCTATTGATGTTATGTAAATTCTTTTTATATCGTCTGATAAGCTTAATAACATTATCATTAAAAGAAAAAAGAAAATCACAATATTGATACATATTTTTTAAATCCTTATTATTTAATCCTTTTTATTATATATATATATATATATATATATATATATATATATATATATATATATATATATATATATACCAAAGAAAACAATAGAGTTATTCGATCGCCTGTATAATTGTCATAAAATTATGTAGAAGTAAACTCAAAGAATCTAAACAAAAGATTATATGAGCACAAAAGTGACAAAACAATACATCAAATACGTTGGTCCCTTGATCGCAATCTCATCCCCAGTAAATTTGCAATCGGGCTCTTATAATATTTCATCGTTCCTGGCAGGGCTTCTATTATCACAGTGTTGAATATTTACGAACAAATGTGGTGGAAAGAAAAAGAAAAAGAATCTAAATTAAATCGACAGGATTAAAGTTTTTTTTTTTTTTAATTTCAAGTCACAAATTCCTAGCATCTCTGGTTTGGGTGCATGTGCATATATATATATATATATATATATATATATATATATATATATATATATATATATATATATATATATATATATATATATATATGGAGCGGTTGACGAAAATAGAATCTTGTTTAATAAATAAACGGAGTGTCTACTCAAGTCTGGGCATCCACTAAAATTAACATTTAAAGTGGCAGATATTTAACCAGTTGTTTTAAATTCTTTTATACATACCACAAATGAAGAAAAATATACGGAAAAAACAAACAAAAATCTCCACATGCAACCATGCTGACATACCACAAATTCAAACGCTTAACAAGTTTCCCATTCGAATTGACATTCAAATTTGAATTAACACTCGGATTATTTGCCCCTAATTTACTTATTTTGCGAATGTCATTAGGCATGCTATTTTAAGCAAGAAACAGTCAAATCAGCGCTTGAAAAAATCTAATTATTTCAAACCGTTACACGTGTAAATTTAATTACACTTGGAACCGCTGATGCCTTGAAGCAATGAGCAGTCAACAACACTTAAATCTACGAAGAACGAACGTGTAATTACCTTCGAAATTGATACGCACTAATCAAGCAGCACTTACGATTGATTGAAGACATAGCTTCGATGTCACTGACAAGGCAGCTGATACATCAGCTGACAAACACTTAATGGACATATAAACAAACACTTAAATCAAGTTGCACAACTCTAACTGCAGATTAGCAATCGTTGTGTCTCTTCAATTGAACAATGGCTGCGTAGAATCGAGTGATTGGACGAGGTCATCTTCCTGCCTGCCCTGCATCAACCAGCAACGCGTCTTCTTCCCCACACCAAGTAACATCCGTAGCGTCAAGTTAAACACGTCACATCCCTACATAGATTTTTTTATTTCTTTTTTTTTATTTCTTTTTACCGTGTTCTCATCTCATTCCTTCATCACTTCTTTTCGATTCATTATTGTAATTCTTTCTGTTCATTCTGTCATAATCTCAGTTTTAATTAAACAGTTTTCTCTCTCTCTCTCCCTTTTTCTCTTTCTCCCTTTTCATTGCTTTCTTTCTCTATTTCTCTCTTCCCATATTTTTATAGTTTTCACCTTTTTCTTTCCTCCCTTTCCACTTTTTTCTCCTCTTTCTTTGCTCACTTCCCCGTTCCCCCTTTTCTCATTTTCTCTTTCTTTCTCATTTCTCTCTCTATTTCTTTCTTTTTATCTTTATCGTTGTATCTGTTTCTCTCTTTATCTATTTATATCTTTATCATTCCCTCTATTCCCCTTTTCTCTATCTCTATCTCTCCGTTCTCTCTTTTTGTCTCTTTTTTTTCTCGTTTTTCCTCTTGCTGTCATTCTTTCTTCCTTTTCACTTTTTCGCATTTTTCTCCTTTTGTCTCTCTTTCTTTCCGACCTTTTTTCTTGTTTCATTTCCTATCATTCTCTCTTTCATTCATTTCTCATTTCCAATCCGACCTTTCTATCTCTCCTATCTGCTTCTTTTCTTATTTTAATTACCACATCTACATATGAATAAGTCGTATCTTAAGATCAACTTTTGATTCAAATATTCGAGTGGGATGGGGGAGCGCGGACAATACACAAGTAAAAATTTCCTTTGAGTGTGAATCTATGAATGATAGGAACGGAACGACTGAGAATAATAGTATTCAATAGAAACAAAAAGACGTCTTACAGCATATACTTGTGTATGAGTCGAGTATTTAGGCTAATTTTGGGACTTAACAGCATTCTTCGTTCGTTTCCCATGACCTTTTTTTGATAGTAGGTGTGCAAGGCCAAGTAATTCCACTTCATGGAATTTTCCAAATTCTAAAATCTTTAATGACTTTGCTGTTTCGATCTTATTGAAATAGTTTTATTATGAACAAATCAAATCTTCAACATTTATCCTATATCCTATGTTAATCTCAAGGGTTCGACTGTCCCCATCACGGCATAGGTTACATATTCATTAAAGATAACTTGATCTTACAATTCTTCTTCTTTATGTGCCGTGTCCCCTCAGGACATAGGCGTACATGGCTCTCCACAATTTCCTGTCCCTTGTAGCTCTTAATAAATTTTGTCTTTCTTATATCTCCTAAACCCTGGTCCGCCATTCATTTAATCAAGCTTATTAAGTATGTTATGCATTGTTTTCCTATGTCCCTCTCTTGCTTTCCATCTGTCCTGTGAGTATCAGATTTTCCAAGCCTTCTTTCCTCATTATGCCTAAAAAATTTCACCTGTCTCTTTCTGATGTTAAATATAATTTTCCTTTTTGTTTTCATTTTCTCTAAAACTTCGTCGATGCTCACATGTTCCGTCCATAGTATCCTCAACATCCTTCTGTAGAAGCACATCTGATGCTTCAAGTTTCGTCTTCATCTTTCAGGCGATTTTCCAGCATTCGCTGCCATATAGGAGGACCGATATTATGGTAACAGTTCAGTATTCTTTTCTTTGTTTCTAACCTAATTTTTCGGTTTCTTAATACTTTGTTTAGCTTTTAGAATGCATATTTGGCTATCCAAATACATCTATGCATCTAAATGTACCACTTTCCGTCTTCTGTTAAAAACACTTTCCAGATCTTTAAATTTTTGCACTTGTTTGATTTTGGTATCTCTGATTTGAAATTCATAATCTGGGATCATCCTTTTGTTAACAGCAATGAATTTTGTCTTCTTGTAGGATTTCTTTGTGGTTTTCTTTCCGTATCTGTTATCAACACCATGTCATCTGCAAATCTTATGTTGTTAAGATCTTAAAACCGAAAGGAAAAAAAGATATCTACGTGGTAAGGTATTGTAATATTTGTTATTGAAGCGGAGAAGCCCGACTGAAATTCGTCTGTATTTTCTTGTGAAGAAGAAAATTAAATGATAAATTACAGTATTTAGTCGTGCATAAGAAGTCATTTTTGGACCAAGTTTAAAGATAGCAGCTGAAAGCACTCGATGGTAAATGTTTGTTTAAATTGAAATGCGTGGATAATGGAAAGGTCTAGAAATATCCTTAAGCTTCACGCATGAAATATATTCATTTCAATAAAAATGTTTTCAATCATATTTAATCTTGAATTCAAGTTTATCATAACATCCGAATTTGTCCGGACATATCTTTCATTTTGGTTTCACGGTCATGGCCAAAGTGTGCAGTATGTCAAATGATGCATTGGTATTTATCGATGTTGCTAACATTTTCAGGATATATTTATATACCCTGTGAATTTCACTTTATAATATCCATTTTATTAGAATTATTTAAAATATCTTCTTAGATGATATAAGTTGTTTTTATATTATTCGACGGTTCTTTATCATCTATATAATGGTTTAGGTATTGGTATTTATTTTTATAATGATTACTATGGGCCATAAGAATTATATGACCTCAATACAGAAACAAGATATTGTCATGTTATTGAGTGATGGGAATGCAACATTGGAAATTGCGAAAAAGCTTAACAGTGATCACAAAACAATAAAAAGAAAATTGAAAACTTTGGCGAGATAATAAAAGAAAAAAAACTGACTTCAATAATCTTGTAAAAAGATATTTGGAAAAAATTTAAAAGAAAAGAAGAAAGAAAAATGGATTCAGCAGAAATAAAATATTTTAGATGCTGCTGCAAATATAAACAGTGAAAACAGTAGAATAAAGGATAAAGACATGAAAATAACGAAACTAACACATATGAATAAATATCTGGGCGAAGAAGTACATGAAAACTGAATTCTTAACAGTAAGTTTTAGTGATTTTAGCTAAATGAAGTGAAAAGTTCATTTACTATTGCCTTAATAAAATTTGTGTCCATGAACCTCCACCTAAATACCCATTATATATAAAAATATATATGTGTGTGTTCGCCTGTGTGTGTTCGCCTGTGTGTGTTCGTCTGTGTGCGCGCGCCTCTGAGTGTGCGTGCGTGTGTGCGTGTAGTGTAACTTCAACAGATAATAGCAAAAGGTCATGGCATTAAGTTGGCTGTGAGCATAATAGGGGTGTCAATAATTTTCACTTCACAAAGATTTTTCAAAATAGTCTTCTTCCTTGTTAATGAACTTAATTCAATAGTGAATTACATTATAAAGTATAAATCTCGTTTAAAATGTCAACTTATTACTATTTCCCAGTCTAGGGACTTATTGATCAACCATTGTATACACATTTCTATCAGATATATAGATTTATGAAAAAATAGTAGAAAAGTTAAAGCATTAATCTTGATCATCTCGCGCTCTCACTCTCACTCACTCACTCACTCACTCACTCACTCTCTCTATCTTTATTACTTTTTGCGTTTTCCTTCATTTCCTCTTTTTATTGTTCTCTCTCTTTCTTTGGATGATTTTTTCTTCTTTCCTGATTTTCTCATTATTTTTCTCATTCGATCTTAGACGTGGTTTTTCCACAATATTTTCCACCTCAAACGAATTCATTCTTTCTTTCAATCTCTTTCTTCACAGGTTTTGAAATGACAATTTCTGTCTTTTATTTTCATTTCTTTAAGCGTCTCTCTCCATATTAAAATCACTTCTCTGCTAACCTTCTCCAGTACACACAAACTCCCACACATACACAAATGCACGCATTATCTCTCTTTCTTATTTGATTTTTCTCTCTAACATTTAGTCAATCCTTTTTTTTCACTCATTGTATTACTTACATATTTTCTATTTTGTCTCTGTCACTCTCCCCCATTCTTTCTTTGACCTACTCTCTTCTTTATATACGTTTCACTTGTCATATTCCTGTTTTTTTCTTTTCGTTGAAACTTTATTCTCAAACTTTTTCGACCCACCATTTTACCTCTTAACAAGTCATTATTTCTTGTTGGCATTAATTAGTTCCCAATTTTCTTATTTTATATATATATATATATATATATATATATATATATGATTGCTTTTGTCTCTACACTGTTCTTTAGTTGCTTCTGCAACTTTATTTTCTTTTTTTTCTGTCACTTTCTCTTAATCACTTTTATCTTTTTTCAAGCTCTTTATTCGACATTTCTTCCTTTCTCTCTCCTTGTCGTCTCGCTTTCTCTCAATGTCGTATACCATTTATTCCTTTTCTTTTATCTTATTACTTCTCTTTCACTTTCCTTCTTTCGCTTCCATTCTCTTTCTCTGCTACACTTTCTGTATCTTTCTTCTCCTTCTCTCTGCCCTTTTTGAGTGCCATTTCAGTAGATCTACTCTTAAGCACCCTATTCATTGCCGCCCCGTATACTGTTCAATTAAATCTCCGTCGCGACACTAATTGGAGAGTCGCAATCCCCGAGAAAAGACGAGACTGAAGTAAAGGTGAAGGTCACCAAATGAAACGATTGATTGAGTTTGGTGGGTGGGGGGTATTGTCCGGGAGATTGGTGGGGAGTCGATTCAGGTAAATGAAGATGTCGGGGTGAAGAGAAAAAGAAGCGTACGCTTTTTCACTTTGCACACAGCATTCAACGTTCCTTCGTCTTCAACTTTCGGATGCCGGAAGCTGTTTGCACATGCGTTCGATCGAGCGGCCACTTGACACAACGTGCCTCCCCATTATTGTTATTGCTGTTGTTGTTGTTGTTACTCCTCTGGTTGTTGTGTATGTTTTTTTCTTTTCGTGGTATTAACACTGAGTTCTGCTCGACATCCGGTCTGTGATGAAAGCGCTACATTCTATTTTGAGACAAGCTTTTTTTTCGTTAAGAAAAATGAAGATACACAGAGAGAGAGATAGATAGAGAGAGAGAGAGAGAGAGATAGAGAGAGAGAGAGGATTATAGACTTTGGTTTGGCAGTAGAGTTAATTTTCTATACTCTTTCTACGTAATGTGTTCTTTATGGCTTGGGTGATTATGACCCTCCACAACTTTCTATCCAATGTAACCCTTAACAATATTTGTAATTTGCCAGAATTGCCGCCCCCGTTCCGCCATTCATTCACACATATTCGTCTGGTAGGTATCCCACCGCCTTCTACTTTCTCTTCTTGATATGCCGGATGAGTATCAAATTTTCTAAGCTTCCTTTCCTCATTATATGTCTAAAAAATTTAGCTGTCTTTTTCTGATTCTAAATGTCCTTTTTGTTTCAATCTTCTTTAAGATTTCTTCGTGGTTTACGTGCTCCGTCCATTAAAATTTTCAGGATCTTTCGGTTGCCTCCAGTTTTCTCTTTATCTGTAAGGAGATTGTCTAACATTCACTGCCATACAGCAAGATTGCTGTTATATAACAGGCGAAAATAGGAAAGTTTTGAATCCCAATCTTTTCCCCCAAAAATGACGCAATCTTTGTTTATACTCTACAAGGCTATTATTTTGCATAATGAAAGATAGACGAAGTGTTTTTAAGTAGTCATAGTAAAGACATCGTCTCTAATAACTAAAACTGGGATTGAATAGAATAGCTTTTGATGCAATCACTTAAGAGTAGGTTCCTGTACATCACCATAATCTTATCAGTATCACATTTTTTGGCACTTGTTTATGAGAAAATATGAATTCACTTCATCAATTGTTCATAAGACAGTTCCTCAAATTTATTTTTTATTCGCTTAAATGTAAACTTCAGCAGTCTACACTCGATGTTATACCTTTTTGTATTTATATAATTTTATTATTAATTATTTGCCATTTCTAATTATAGTTACCATTTAATATTAGTAATAAGTTTAATTAAAATATCGTCATGCTATGCAGCTATTGTTATTGGAGAGAGTGCAAGTAGATGAATGAAAAAGCTTTGTAATTAGCAGTTAATAGGCCTGAAATTTTCCCCTTCGACAAATATTATTATCAGTTGATACCTAATTGACTGAAAAGTAGTCGAAAACTGGGTCTCGATTCAAGTGAACATTCCTTTATTGTTTAAATTAGAACATTTTAACGGTATTGCACTGACACAAATTGCGCTACTTCGTGTCGTTTTCTGTTATTTTAAGGTAACACACATAAACAAATATTGGGCCATTATAATAGTAATATAATAATCGCAAGCTAGAAATATTATCAATGTAATTTTATCTTTTATGAAGCCAGATGTAAGTTGTCCCTAGCCTGAACAGAATGTGTTGTTTAAGAGTTTTATAATTACATTGTTTGACATCTATGCGCTTATAGGGTTTTCTCTTTAGAATAGAAAGCAATTTTGCCGAGACAAATTTACTAGACGGAATAAATTGCCAATAGAGAATGTCCATCGATTATAACATTATGGTATTCGAATTCAAAGCTGAAGTATTTTCATTATTGTTATTTTTTATTTCGGCCAGTTTTCCCTCATTTTAATGTTACTTTTATGATAACGTTCGGATAACATTAAAATCGGTAATGTAAATCTGAATAAAGTTTCGGAATAAAACAAAAACTTGGTTTCTCGTCCCATCTGGGAGCCCGTCTTATATGTGCGACGCCTTAATCGATTCTGCCAAAGAAATTAAATAAATTAAGTCAAATCTAGCGAGATATTTGATGTGTCTCTTCACAAAATAGAGAAACATAGTAAAATTTGGAAACTGTAAAAAAAATTCTTCGAACATACAAAGTAGAAATGAAAAGTAAGAGAAAATGACTAATTGTACGATGACAGCATACCTGGTCGTCAGCAGAAAAGCAATCCAAGGCCTGAGTTACATATTAGGGATGCCAAAATGATGCAGGTATAGAAATTCAACTATTAGAGTCGTGTACTAACAGACGAAAGGAAATGTGATACTGAAATCCAAAGGCGCATTAGAATAGCAGAAGGTGTGCCCAGAAATTAAGAAAAGTAATGGGATATACGAAAATATCGTTGGAAAAAAAAGTGTGTCGAAGTTCTATATAAATTTTATAACCTCCTATATGGTAATGAATGCTGGAGACTGTTCCACATAGATGACGTAGAGACTTGAAGTAATAGAAATGAAATTCTGCTGACGAGCTTTATTAATACCATGGTGAGCCACGAGGAGGTCTTAAAGAAAATAACAACATCAAGCAAACCTATACTGTCAATAAGAAAGAGGGCTTAGAGAATTTAACACTCACAGGATATACTGAAGACAAGAGAAACAGGACAAAATAGAGAAGAACCACTCAAAGAGTGTGTGAATCAATGCGAAGGATAGTAAATGGTTAAAAATGAATTAGAGCCACAAAAGAAGTTGGAGAGAGCCATAATCGACTACGTCCTGAAAGGACTTGACACAAAGAAGAAGTTAAAATTATTCATAGTTCAGGATTCCTTATGAATTTCTTATGTAGTTATAAAATATTTTTGAGAAGTTGCCTCGTTGTTTTTTTTTAATTCCATAAAATACTGAACTATTAGGTTGGTGCAAAAATAATTTCGTTTTCTAACATATGTTACTATGTGAGAAAACGAAATTATTTTTGCACCAACCTAATACTATTGTACCGTATTTATTTTTACCGTCGAAATTTGGTCAGTACGTTTTTCTTTTTGTCTTTCTTAAGTGTATTTTATGTCCAGTAATCCTTGAGTTCTAGCCGATTCATTTTCGATGAATCCCGCCGTTTCTTCGATTGAAGCAGTCTACAGATCCGAGCTTTGGCTCTTACAATATTGACTGATTGATTGTCGATTTCTTTTTTACAGCTTATCAACACTTCATAGGTTATTTAAAGCTGAAACATATTTGGGATCTTGCGACTAATTCTTTCATTTCGGAGAAAGGATATTGCATTAACCATTTTTTGAGGGTTGGGCGATAAAAATGATTTTCCAGATACAAGTCCTACTATTTAACCCATAGCAAGGGTACGTAGATGGATTAACCTCATATCAAAGTCAAGAAGGTCGAGCTTATATTTTATACTAAAAACAACGCTATTATGAATCACAATGAACAATTTTAGGAGTTTTATTTTGAATGTTAACATGTCAGACTGTCAGGAAGTCGCGAAAAGTCACAATAATTTGGTCGACTGTGAAATCTGATTTGAAGAGTAATGTGTTAAATTAATGAATTGCCGAATGTTGGTTCTGTTTTTGTCAGTAGATGTCTTTTGAAAATTTCAATTTGAAATGTGCTATCATTCAAAAATGATCGATTTTCATTGCATTCTTACATCTGTTATATCAGCGTACATTTATGAAAATATTATCACCTTTGGGGTAGTATTGTATAATGATTCCAATTCGGAATTTTCAGTATCTTGAGATTTTTTTTTTAACAAGATAAAATGCTATTCAAAGAAGAAAAAAACTGTTCATTTTATGGAAAGTTTCTGTAAATGACGAACCATGTAAAAAGTTGTTTGTAAATTTTTGTATTAGAGTTGAACGATTCTCTATGGTCGGGTAAACAATTTAAGGTTGATTTTAATCGCATTAAAATATTACTTGAGATAGCCAACATAGTAAAACAATAAAAAAAAAAAAAAAAAGAAACACTGCAAAATTATTTGCATCTTTGGATTTCCATTAAATTCATATTTTGCAAAATATGAATTATTATAAATGTCCTTATGCTACACTAGACATTTGTTCTTCTAGATTCTGATCTTAAATAGCATGTACATCTTTTGTCATGGTGAATTAAGATGGGCTACAGCAAATATCCCCTTCCGTACCACAGATTTGCTTCTCAGTTCCTGAACTTAACTTATTAGGCAGGTCCACTATGGACTGAAGCTCTGTGCAAAATCGGGAATAGTGGCGGAGAATCATGACTGGGTGATGAGTGTTTTTACTTTTAGTTTGAAGGATGAAGCAGACAAAGCGATTTGGAAGCCAAATCTCGATACTTGGGAACCTTTCGGAGCAGTGTGGATTACCCGACCTGAAAGTATTTCTAGCTGGGACCCACTTGCAAAATTATACGCTGTGTATAAGACCTTTCGCCATATCGCGCACACGCATCGATGTTCGTGCCTGGTATACCTTTATCAAACTGGGTATCATGATAGGTATATTAGACTTCGTACCCGAGAGTCACTTTGATGGTATGTTGCTCTCTCACTCATTCAATAATAATAATAATAATAATAATAATAATAATAATAATAATTCTCATTGTGCTATATTTATATATTTCCAGTGTATTTATTTTTATATTTCCTGTTCCATCTGTAGTGGGAAGGGAGGTAAATTTATTTAAATTTGTGATTATTTCTCTTTGTCATTTTAATAATCTATACAGATAAAATATTTATCTGCGTTTAAACAAAATTAGTTTCAGAGCAAAATGTACTATTTAATTAATCAGTTTCTTTACTCCTACGTTTCTTAGATTGAAATCTTATTTGTTCAAACCATTCATGTGAGGCACTCAGATAAGATTGTCTATTAAGTCATCGTTTTATTTCAACGTGGTTTCGAAATAGACCTTGTCGTCGTCATCTATTTGTTTTTCCGAGGGATATTTTCATTCCGTGTTATATTAAACACATCAAATATTTAACACGAACAGATATTTAGCAAAAAGCGATTTATATTAGGTTGGTGCAAAAATAATATCGGTTTTTGACGTATTTTTTAATGTCAAAAACCGACATTATTTTTGCACCAACCTAATATAATACCAGGAATAATCAATGAGTCAGAGATATTTATTGAAAGTCTAAAAAATATAAAGTGAACGAATTAATTAAACTTTTTTTTTTCTATGCCTTCTTATTGTGGATTATTTATCTCTGCTTTATTAAATCTCAATACATTGTTTCAAGATTTTGTTTCATTTCTTCTCACTATTAAAACATTCTAACAATTGCTGTCTTTTTTGACGGCACAGGCACACTAGTAATACTAATAGTAAACAGTTTCTTGGAAGAAGCTAGAGTAGTTCTTTATTAAGAAAGATAGTTCCAGTAGAATGGAATCGTGAAGTTTCTAGAAGTTTGGAAAAAATCGTATATCAAAACGTCAAATATGTTATTTAATAAAGAAAAATTAAAAAAAATTAAATTAAAAAAAAACAAAAACTGAACAAATTTTTACTTGACTCAGAAATTTATAGATTTTAGGGAATCAGAATTAAACTTTCTTTAAGTGACCTTTAGGCATATTTGCAGTGAGCTATGAAATAATAAATGGGATTGAAAAAATATAAAAAAAGAAACGCGTCAACGAAGGGAATAATGTTTACCATTTATTTTTACATTATCTTAAAAAGCGCACTCTATGAGGACTTTTAAGTTAGCTACCATGGAGGGTTACTCAGCCTCCTGCCCAAAACTAAAGAGACCCCTGGTCCAGCTAATAAAACAGTAATGATTATTTTGAAGAAATAACTTTGAATTCCTCAATTCACTCAATGGAACTTCAAAACCTCAATTTAACACTGATTCGGACTATGAATCTAAATCCAGCCAAAAGACCGATTTGGGTTGAAATTCAAATTCAGGTTGAAAATTGAGTTTTTCAAATCACAAACTCCGCGGAACTTCAAAACCTCATGTCACAAAACCTCTTACTTTAACTCTTATTCCTTGAAATGTTGTAGAAATAAAGTTTTGGAGATATTTTAAACTGAATTTAAAACAATTTTATTTTAAATTCATAAAGGTTTTATGTTACTTTAAACTTAATATATTTTTTTTAATTTAAAATAACTAATTTTTTTCAGTTATTTTAAAATTTGAATTTTTAACAGTTACCACCTAATCCGAATACAAATCCAACTGTTTGATTTTCAGGCATCAGATGAGGGAGGTTTCCAATATCTATGTAGAACAAGTGTAGCTTGTGGTAGAGAGGTTTCAGACACAAAGACGCACAGACAGAATTTGCCATTTATTTATTCAGAAGCTTACTTTGAAACGCAGAAAGATGAAAGAAATTAAACATTTAAATATTTATACAAGTAAATATACTAAACATTCCAAAAATGAGGATATTTTCAAGGGCATCCTTCCATTGCACACGCCCAATATATACTTTATCCCTATGTAACATTGAAACGGCTGTGATAATTTGACCTATTTGCATAACATCAAGAGTCACAGATAAGCACTATGCTTGATTTTATTAAACAAAATAATATTTTCAAAATAAAATCAGTATTAACCAATTAATGTTATTTTACATTTTCAGAATATGTTTAGATTTATCTATATGATATATTTCTTGATTAAATATAATAATAATTTGTGTTGGGAGTTTCAGATTCTATGTCAAAAACTAAATGCAACCTAAATAATTCGAAAGGTTATCGACTACAGAAACATAAATTTAATTAACACAATATCGAATATATCTGAATAAATCATTATTTTATTATTTTATATGTTAATATAAGCTCCTTGAATTCTATAACATTCATTCATTGATTTCATAACTCGTCTACTGTTTCGAATTTAACTTTACACTAATTTCTTTTTAGAAAAATGTGAATATTGTTTTCCATTCTTCTATCCATCACTTTCATTGATTGGATACAAGTTTTGTATTGAGATTATTTTTTGGAAAGGCTTGGTGTCGTTACGTCAATGGAAAACTTATTAATCTTATAGAATTTCAAAGATTCTATATGCAAAATAATCAAATAATAATTAATTCAGGTACACATAATACTGTGTTCGTCAAATATATGTTTTTATGACCAATATATTTTGGTTTCATATATAATCTATTTTAATTTGTCATCTTCTGTTTTACTGTCTGGTCTTCAAGGAAAGAAGATATATTCTCATTCATATACATGTTCCATAATTCCAAACGGCATCTTGATTAGCAATGGGAAATCAAACTTTTAAAAAACCTCCTTATTTTTAACGGTCATTCTAGTGCCAATCGCATTCACGATGTTTGAATGATTAACAAAAGAAAAAGGAAAGAAAAGGAAAAGAAAAAAAACACTTGCTCTCTGTCGTATTTTTTCTTTCCTCTCTGTCTCACCTCTCTCTATGTTTCGATTTCATTATTCGCCAATTTGTTTTCTTTCCCATCTGTTCTTCGCTCCTTCTCTCTATCAACTTGGGTTTCTCAGTCTCTCTTTTGCAGCCTTTTAATACAGAGACGCGTGAAGGCTGAATTCAAAGGCCTAATCTCGTGTAGTAAGAACGAAGAAGCTTTGAGACCAGCCAAACGAATCGACTACACCAGATCTTATCAGTTTTAACTCCCCGAAGAGAAACTGGACAAACGAACTGTTTTCGCGTGTCTGCTCTTAAAAATGCGTGCGTGCATTTACGCTTGCATTTGGATGCGCACGCATGTATCTTTGGGGGTTTATACCTATATCAGTATTTATATAACAACGGATGTAATACTTTCATCTGTGTGTGTGTGTGTGTGCGCGCGTGAGTGCGTGCGTATACATTTATATTGATGTGCCTTTGTTGCTTGGAGTTTTAATTTTTTACGAAGAATGAGGCAACACTCATCTCCTGCATTACTTTTCTGAATGAGCCCCCACGGACATTGTGTCCAAAGCTGAGAGATCTCACACGATAGAAGAGAGACCGTCACACTATCCATCAAAATGACATCCAGGACACATTCTGGAACTGCAAAAATTGCTGGAAAAGGACTCCCTTCAAGGAAACGAAAATTATTAAGTTGTAGGTAAAGCAATGAATTTTTATTTGAAAACTACACTTGATATTTGGTATATTTTATCAGAAAAATGCGTCTTGGCAAAGATTACAAAATGAACGGGAATGTCTTTAAGAATATGAACAGGACTTTAATGTGTTGCACTGGCGAGTAAATGTCCCAGATCTCAATCGATAGAGGAATGTGGTGGACAAAGAACTTTACACGGCAGAACCTCCAACGTGTATTCTACAGGATTTAAGGGAGATGCCATTAAATGTGTATCACCAGATCTCAAAAGAAAATTAAGCAAAAGAATGAAAACTAGAGATGGTTTTTAAAGTCCGTGCCTCATCGGGCAAGAGATGCTTTGCGAGTATATAGAGGATCTACACGTTATTAAGGAAGCGGATATGATGTTTTGATTCATCACTATATATATATATATATATATATATATATATATATATATATAAAGTGGACATTTACATCAACGCCAGTGGCCTGAACATAGGGTTTAAACATAAAACAGACTGTCACCATTGGGTGTTGACCTCAATGTCGATTTTTATATTTATATAGGCTCTATCCCTGATATTGAGCACTTTAAACTATAAATATAATATACCTTAAAACTATATTTTTATCATATATATATATATATATATATATATATATATATATATATATATATATATATATATATATTACATTAATCATTCATACAAAAAACAGATATAGAAGTTAATGATTTAAATGTCGAGAATACAAATTTGCGAAGATGTATTCTCGCCATTTAAATCATTAACTTCTATATCTGTTTTTTGCATGAATGATTCATGTAATGTAAATTGAACTGCACCACATACTTGATATATATATATATATATATATATATATATATATATATATATATATATATATGTGTGTGTGTGTGTGTGTGTGTGTTCGGAGGGTAATTAAGTTTTAACAGAAAGAATATAAAATCAAATGAAAGCTAAATTTATTTAAATATTTTATATCAAAAACGTAATTATTTTCATTTTCAACAACTGCAACATAACGAGAAGTTAAATTCACACCCCGCCTTTAAAGAAAACCAGGCATTTCCCTGAATAAATTTAAAAGAATGTATTCAAGCTCTTCTATGCTTCTGTATGTTTACTACTCATAAAATGTCCTAGTAATCGAAACTGATAATCTGTAGGTGCTAAATCTAGTGAATAGGAAAGTTATTGCAAAACCTCTACTGAGAGACTGACATACATTTGTTTCGCAATATTCTGGTGGCAAAGGGAGGGACTACACATATAACGTGTTCTTTATACATTAATAATTCTTTATATACTAAAGAAAAATACATGTAAAATGTTCACTTTACGTATATGGTTCCTTTGTTTGCTGCCTATATTTGCAAAATTGCACGACACTAAAAAAGAGCATAAACATTTGTTATTATATTAAATTTCAGACTGTGTTTTACATTGAACACTTTTATTTTATTCTAGTACGTGTGTGCATTTTGTTCAAATGTTAAATTTAATATATTTATATATATGGTAAGAGGAAAAAATTTTACAAGTTTTATTGAGGCACAACGAATGTTCTTTGAAAACGCAATATTTGCAAAAATAGACATTTCACACCAGAAGCTGAGGGATGATGACGTGTTATTAAGATAACTATTAATGAGTAAAAAGACCAGAAGAAAAACTGATTTGCCTTGATAAAGTGCCTCAGGGGACGAAATGCGTCGGCTAAGAATAGTTTTTCTCTTGTTTTTACTCATTTTGTTCCTTTATAGATAAACTCTATCTGAAAATAAGTTACATAATTTTTAATCCAGTAAAACTCCTTGATAAGGCTTTAGAGAAATTGCTCAGAATTTGGAAAATATAAATATTTAATCATAATGTTTCATCACGTCAAAGAATAAAAAAAATTACTCCTTAGCAAAGAACTTTCTTTCGCTTGTCCTTGTGTTATTAACTAATACTATCTATTTTACATATTACAAGAAGCACACATGGATCACATTTTGTTTTAATTATATATATATATATATATATATATATATATATATATATATATATATATATATATATATATATATATATATATATATAAATAATGACGTGCCTAAGTTGTGTGATAGATGTCGAGTATCGTATAGGATACTCTTTAATCAGGCGAAAGTGTTTGAAAACTCTGAAGGAATGTTGAATGAAGCCGTTTGACGAATTTTTAGGTTCAGGATTTTTTGTGCAAGTAGACTTCTCTTTCATGTCTAATAAGTACTTAACTGGTGTCATATCATGCGAAATTCATTGCTCACATAACGGGTACATGAAATCTACGAAGTGCACAAATGGTCAGGAAGCGGTGTAAATTAGTGGTCACCGGTCAATGACCTGTCTAGGCGAAATAGGGAACCCAACCTATGACATTGTAACGGATACATGGAAACAGCAGGGTGCCATGTTGACTAGCGGCATGTGCGCTTTCATATTTTTTGGAAGCCTTAAGAACGATAATCTTGACCTGATGAATATTTGTTTAGTAAAAATGAATTTGCTTCAGTGAAATCGATGGTAACTAATAACCGAGCATAATTTGGCAGGATTTTTGCTTCCTATGCCATATTCAAATCTCCAACGCAGCAATATAAAAAAATACGTACTTGTATTAAACAAATACACACAGACACACACGCAATGTATTATTAATAGAATGTAGATTATTCGCGCAAAAGTCACATAATTTAATATTTATTTATTTGTCATAATGCACACACACACACACACGCGTGCGCACCTCCATATATATATATATATATATATATATATATATATATATTATATATATATATGATACCTGTCGGTTTCGAGAGACATTGGATCTGCGCCCAAAGATTTATGCCTTTGCTGCAGATGAGGGCCCACCATCTGGTATGGCTGTACAGTCCAACAAATGTATGTGAAAACGCTCTCCGCCGATATCGCGGTGTTGTTTTATTTCTGTTGAGCACGTTTCTCCATGGCGGAAAGCCTTTGTTTCTCCTCTCCTCACTCCAACTCTCGGTGTAAATAGCGTCTCCAGTGTGAGCGATCGTTAGCAACGTCTTCTCACCTCTCGATATCCATGTCCATCGCCCTCATGTCCCTTTTGCAGATGTCCTTGAAGCGAAGATGATGTCGCCCTCGTGCGCTCTTGCCGGCGGCCAATTCTCCGTGCAGAAGAAAATTCGGACTCCCCACATCCGTCATACGACGTACATGTCGAAGCCAGCGGATCCGAGTGAGAACTGCGGCACTGGTGACTTGGTCGAGTCAATTGATGCCCAGAATGCGTCTCAAACAGCGAAAATGAAAAGCGCTGAGGCGTCTCTCCTGTCTGGAGTAGAGGCTCCAAGTCTCGCTGCTATAGAACACCGCACTGACGACGTATGCCCTATAGAATGCAGTTTTGGTATTGGTAGTAAGCTTTCTGTTCTCCCAGATTCTCAAGCTCAGCCAGGCAAACGTGATAGCTGCTCATTCGATCTGTCTCTTCATTGTCTAGGGAGAGGGTGTCTGAAGCGGTGGAGCCGAGGTATATGAATTCATGAACCACCTCCAGATCGCAGTTTTTGATTTTGATGGCGGGAGGATGTTGAATGCCTTGATTCATCACATTGGTTATCTTTAGACTGAAAAATTGTCCATGAGTCGCTGCAGATGCTCACATAGTGTGCTGCTAGCGCTGCATCATCTGCGAACAGCATGTTTCTAATGAGCACCTCACGGACTTGTCTCTCAGCCGAGACAAACTGAACAGATATCTGTCTGTTCTTGTGTGAAGATAGGCGCTATCGGTTTCAATTTAAGCCCCAAAAGCACATTTCAGCATGATAACGAATAAGTTACCGAATATGGTAGGTGCAAGCACATAATCCTGCTTCACATCGCTTCAGATATTTCCATCTGTTTGTCTGTTTCCTTGGTAATCACGCCGGTCCTGGAATTCAGCAGTGATGTGTTGCATTTGGTTGGGCCGATGACTTTCTTGATTCCTTCATACATTTCGAGAATGTCACCAGTGTCGAGTGATAACTGTATGCTCTCTTGAGCCAGTAGTCATTCCTTGTAACGTGCTTCTCGATGGCCACGTTGAGCTCATTCGCACTTGCTTCGAATCAGTTCAGGATCTTGCTCCTATTCCTCCCGAAATTGTTCAGTACAATGCTGTGGTTGATGTCTCTGATAGTATTCCATCTCTGCTGGATAGTTCTTCTACGTGGGTTTGCAAGGATGGCGTCCTTCAAAGACATGATGGATATTACCGACATGTCACCGACATGAGTTGAGTTCTGGATTGTGGTGGTAGTGATACGCTGTTTGCCTAGAAGCTTGGCGTAATGCAAACTCTTTGGTTGCAGCAAACCAGGGAGGGATTCCATGTCACAGTCAAACCGCGTCAAGAGCACGTTACTGGCCTTAATGTCCGAGAAATTTCATTGAAAATATGTGTTCTCTGACAGGAATAGAACCCGTACCCTACACATATTTTCTATGAAATTTCTCGGACATTCAGGCCGGCAAATGTAGTTAATACTGTTTATTATAAACAGAGCATTTACTTAAAATTTGTATCTATAAAAATAAAGGAAAATATATTAAAATAATTGTGGGACTCATACCATTTCATAATATATATATATATATATATATATATATATATATATATATATATATATATATATATATGTGTGTGTGTGTGCGTGTATGTGTGTGATGGTATATGTGCGATGACATATATGTGTGCAAGCGTGTAGGCAATGTGCAATATTTTTATATTTTCTATACGTATCTATCCATATAAATATTTTCACTTTGAATACAACTATGTATATAATCAAACACATATACACACACACCTATGTACATATGCATTTGTCTGTATGTGCTTGTAAGTCTACAAACGTGACATAGGTACGCACGTACGCGTATATATAGGTGGATATCCGCTTGTGTTGTATGCATGTTGAGCATACATTTTTTATGGCTTCATAGTGAAAAGTGTTTCATTTAGAATCCTGAAATGCAGTTTCAAATAAATTCTTTGCGTCTCGATGTATGATTTTAGAGATGATCCAGCAAAACAAACTAGCTCAATTTTTTTTTTTTTTTTTTTTTTTTTTTTTTTGACTTAAAAAGGTAAGGAGTTCGTGTTTGATTTAAGTTTACATTTATTTATTTTAGGAGAATAATCAAAATCAAAACAACACTAAAAGTTTCAGACAGACGGAAAGAAAGATTCTCTCTTATTACAGTTAATTTTTTTGTTGATTTGCTTAACGGTATATCACCTCCTTCATGGGTCATTTAATGCAGGAATTTAATTTTCTTGGGAACTTTAAAGTAATACAAATATGCTGTATGTTATTCTGCTTTCACAAATGAATACATGGTAGATGATACTCAACGTTTGTGCATATACAAATGTGTGGACACATTAGATTGGTGCAAGAATAATGGTTTTTGACGTTAAAAAATACGTCAAAAACCGACATTATTTTGCACCAACCTAATAATTACTGGAAGCGGTGATTGTGTTTTGTTTTTTTTAAAGTTATATTTTGGAATACAGCTTGATTTAAGAAATTCTGGGATATTATATGCATTAATATTATGAAAGTCGTGTTGGTTGTTTGTTTTTGATTAGCAGTATATCAACACCTCTATGGGTTATTTAATGCTGAAATATAAATATATTGAGCATAATTTTATGGCTTCAAGTAAATATTTTGAATGCAGCTGTATGCCTTCAACTAAAGATAAAATTTATTGGTGATTTTATATTGTTTTTTTTTTATATATATTAAACTCTGGTATATTTACTATTAAAATGTATTTTTATACTTTCATAGTATTCTTGTTGGGAGGTGGGGACTCACTATTTTTCCATAGCTGGGATCCTAACAGGGTGGACCTGAGAACAACATCAAAGTCTTGCTGCCGTATGTAGTTTATCGACTCTTATTACAGTGATCGTTGAAACATTCTATGCTATCAACTGAACCCATTTTTGCTGTAATTATTTTTCTCAATATACAATTGTGCGGAAAAAGATTGTTTAGCGCCAAATTTTCGAAGATACAGACTTATATATGAAAGAATATATATGAATAAATCCATATCCTGAATAAGATATTATTTGAACTTTGATTTGAGCTTTTCACTGTACAATATTTGATGGATGCGACTAAACTATCAGTGAGATTATGAGACAGGGAAGCGGTGAGGCAGAGAAAGAATGAACGAAAGGAGGACGAAACCTAAGGCGAATCAGAAAGAAATATAAGGCGTAATGATTGCAAGCTTCAGAAAGTTTCCAGTTGAAGCAAAATTTGCTTGATGAGGCTTCAGTGAGGGATAGAGGCCGGGTAGTTATCGGGTGGAGCGAACAGGAAACAAACAATGAGGGAGAAAGATAAAAAGAAAACTAAAAGAGACAATGTCTTCGCGGACAGGGAAACGTGACGAACGCTGATTTAGACACACAAGTCACACCCCGCGTGAATAGACTCATACACACACACGCGTACATGAGCACACACACACACAAACACACACACGCACATGAATATATATACAATTAGATAGTTTTTGTCTCAACGTTATCATATATAAACGTACGTAGATGTATGCCCATAGCCTAATGACGAGAAAATGCTTTTTTTACATTGGAAAGTTTTTAAGTATAATCTCTTCCTTGTCAAGGCACTTAATCCAACATTAACAACATAGATCGAAAAATCATAACTCAATGTTAAATTCGTCACTTTCTCAGACTATGCATTTATTGATCCACCATATTCTTTCATATAATTATTTATCTTTGTAGAAAAAACGTACACGCATGGATGTATATATGTATGTCATAATGTGCATGTATATATGTATGTCATAATGTGTATGTATATATGTATGTCATAATGTGTATGTATGGTCTGAAACCATTACCTATGCTTGTTTTGATATTAAATATTAATTTACTAACTCTTAAGCTTAACAAATAAACACAACTGAAATTCGAAGCGTGCTTGCCAGAAACTCTTGCCGCCTTTATTGTAAGAGTGATTGCACACTCAGATACAAAAAAAAAAGCAGTAATAAAAAAATTCCTAATGGGAGCACGCAAGAATGCATCCTTTCGTCTACTTTTCTTTAAAGAAGTGAACAATGCAAAACAGACACTAGTTAATAATTGTTTTTCTAACCAACTCATCGACCACAAAATTAGATTCTTTCCAAAGTAAATAATAACAATACTGAACACAGACAAAAAAGTAACATAAATATCTTCTACAAAAGCCAAATGCACGTCAACTATAAACAAGATGAATCTTCACTTACAAATATCATAAAGAAATACACTACCCCAGTTGACCCGAACAAAAACATTAAATTATCTATTACAAAAAAATTAAAACAGCTAATTTTATCCTTAAAAATAGCAACACACTTGTAAAATCAAAACTACAAAGAACGAACATTATTTACGAGTTCAAATGCCCTTTAAGGAACTTTGTTCCTGATCAAACCAAACTCATAAATATCCAGGCGACTTACGTTTCACTAATCCAACCACAGCTCTATTAGAACTCATTTAGACACACGCGAAAGCCTAACAAACTCCACCCGAAACATACGAGGAGAAAATACAAAGATAATAACATTATACACATATAAAAAAAGATAAAAAATAATGGAAGCCTTAATAATAAGATGAAAATGCAAACACACAATAATATTAACTACGAACACGGCCAAAATTTGCTGAATGTCTTTGGAAAATAAAATATCTCTATAAGTCTAGATGCATGAGCACAGGCCATACATCCAGTTAAAAAGTAAAAATAAAACCATCCATGATAATGGCTAAAAATATAGCCGAAAGCACTCGGAATTACAAAACATTTGGACAGTTTCTACATACACAAAAGAAAACACTTCTTCGAACACAAGAAAAATTAAATAAAAAGCTTAATCGCAGTATTTTGACTGTCGTCTTTAAGGAAACGTGTATAAAAGAGGGATTGCTAGCTAAATACACAATCTCTCTCTCTCTCTATCTCTCTCTCTCTCTCTCTCTATATATATATATATATATATATATATAACAAAGATTGAATCTTATCTTCTCGGTTGATATTTTCACAGAAATATTATTTATTTATCAGTGGTTTAGGTAGTTAAAGTGAATTTATTTGTTTCTGCAACATATAACAATGTTATAAATTTGAATTACAGTGGAAATTTATTCCTCATTCAATAAACGTTAAAAAGTTAAAAATCAGGAATCACGGCTTTTACTGATACGTTCACAAAGAATATCAATAAGTTTGAGTGTGTGTGTGGGAGAGAGAGAGAGAGAGTGAGAGAGAGAGAGGGAGAATTTGTATTGATATTTATTTCTGCAGCTTTAATCGATTTCTAAAATCGTCGCCCAATCATCAAAGAAGAAATTATGTTTCAATAATAGGGAACGTTATCAAATTCATAATCATCTTTTCATAGTTGCACACTTAAAAAAAACTTCTACAGAATTGTTTTTCAGAGGTAAAAATGCATTAATGCTCAACAGACATAATAAAACTTTCGATTTCTTCATCGTTACTGATATCACATTTCAGATGATATATTCTTCGGTTTTTCTGGATTGTCAGAAATTCACAGATTAAGTATTTTCAAAGATATTTTTCAGACATTAGTTTACGTCCTTGTTTTTATTAAGACATGACTTATACGGCACTGCCTCATAAAGGAATATTTTCTGTGACCCTAGAGAATCAGAAATCGACCTACGATATGCGGTGTTTCTACCTTCGCAAGTTTTCAGAGCCAAGATGTTTGCCGACTAAGCAATAGAATTTCGAAATGTAGGTCAGATTAAGTTGAGTGCAATTTGAGCGATCATGTGAGAACTTGTCTTGTTACCATCTTGTCATCCCATTTGGGGCGGACGTAATATTGTATGAAAGGATTTTTTGTTTTTAAAATAGCTTCATTCTGATTTTGAACAACACCAAAATATGACCATTAACTTTTTTCCATTTGTTTATTAATGTCAATTTCAGGCAACAATGTTCATTCAATGATTTGTTTTCTCGTTATTCAACTTTTAATTTCTGCTTTAATTACTTGCTTTTGTTTTTATTAAATGAATTAATTTATGAATGAATATCTGTTGAAGAAATGACATTTTTAGTGAATGAGTTAGATTTAGAAATGGCAAAATATCAACGAACGTGGTAGCTGAAAGAGAAAAAAAATATTAATGGATAATTGTTGATTTATTGTTTGATCTGTAAATATAAAATGAAAGAATAACAAATATCGCTAAATCCATTTAGAAAATAAACTAAAAGCAAAACAGTTTTGTCTGTAAAGTGTTATGATATATTATTCACTTATTGATTATTTATACCACTCGTAGCAATTTGTTTACACTGAATATTAAATTCTCCTCACTTATAGCAAAGTCTTTAATATTCTAATTGTTTTCAACAGTGTTGTAACTGGATTATGGCAACATTTTTTCCTAATTTTTCCAGTTTCTTCTTACGAAAGCTCTCCAGAATCGATTTCAGTTCTCTGATAACAACTGGCACTTCCGTCACTTTCATCTTCCATAACTTCCTATGTTTTCTGGAAAGATCGATATACTTATCTATTTTTTCACTATTTTTCTAATCCGAAGCAAATATAAAAAATTACCGACATTTTCTTTTGTTGGATCAAAACTTCCCGACCCTATCATATATTTTTTTTATTGTACTATGTGTGGATGGCTATATTTGGTGAATTTGAGATTCATTGTTTCATTTCATTTTTCATTTCACCTAAATTTGTTGTTTCCTGTCTTTTATATTTCTTGGACTTTGTATAAATATTGTTTATAGATTAGCATTCCTCAAGGAACGATATTTGCCAGAATCGAAAAATATTGGATTTTTATCGTTTTAGCCTTTTAAAATATTTTTGTAATTAAAAAAATGAAACCAACCCTTAATAAAATTAATTATGAACACTGCACAAATGTTTTAAAATGTTTACAGTAGTTTAAGATATCTAGGTTTTAACTAATAGTTTTAAATATTTTTTCTTTCATAAAATATTTAGACATTACAATATCTTAGTTACCTCCCCTGACGTTTGCACGTGTGCCTACATGATAAAACTTAAAATTGTACAGTACATAAACTTAGGGTTTTTCACTTTACACGTGAAAAAATTAATTTTAAGATGAGCGCAACAAATTTGTCTTAGAAAAATGATGAACATAATTTTCTGTCTTAAGAAAAATAAGACTATGATGACGAATAAACTGAATATGCATCAATATGGTTTCTTTTCTTTCTTTCTTAATTACGGATACTAAGAAAATTGTCAGTAATTATGAGGGGTTCCTATTAAAAATAATCAGACAAACTTTGACTAAATTAATTAATGAGACACAGACACACACAAATACACACACATATATATATATATTCAAATAGGTTTGGTTAAATAATTTAGACATACTCTGTCTAATTTTGTTTTTAAACGCAATCATCGGGATGCTGAAGATAACATCAATCAGTTAAGTGACAAACTTATATTTCTATATATATATATATATATATATATATATATATATATATACTAACATTTAGGGAATCTCTTCAAAGAGACTTTGTTCATTGGCTTCAAGTACATCCATTACGAACGACAAATTCATGCAACTGAAAGATTTTCTAATTCCAAGACTTAATTATTGTTCTGACTGAAGACTGCAGAAGGACAACTTGGAACTTTTTTGAGGATAATTTTGAGGTGATCAGGAACATGATGACTGCGTGTCGGTGAATTGCCAAGAGTTTAATTCGAAAATACTCTCAGTTTTTAGTAAAAAATAAAACTTGATTGACCCACAGAGAAAGAATGTCATTTTGCATTTATTGAATAAGCAGTATTACTGCTATACAATATCGTAGTCAGGTGCCTTGTTGCGAAGCACTAATTAAGCTACAGTTAGGCCAAAAATCCGTAGTTCCCAATGAGGCTGGAATTCATAGCAGTTGTAATGATCTCCGATATAGATGTTGAAGATCATAACAACTACAATGAATTCCAGCCTCAGTGGGAGCTCTAGACTTGAAGGTCTGATGCCATACGCAGAGAAGATTAGTAGATCAGGGAGATGGCGAATCCGTCGACAGTTTCGTGGTCACCATTGACCAGAGGTCATAGGTTTGAGTCAATGTTTCGCTGCTCTGCCTTTTGGTTGACGGAAACACGAGCGAAATGTTAAAAGATTGCAAACAGAGGGCATTCCCCGAGGAATGGACACATGAACGACATTTTCGATTCCCGTTCGCTCGTCTTGATTTGTTTTGCATCTCTCTTGACACACATTTTCTATTAATATCATCGTTGCTTGAGATTCAGAAAGAGGCTGTCGTCATTTTTCAGCTGCCATCTGTACTCATCTCTTGTCTTCTTCGTTTCTTTTAAACGCTTTCTTTTGTACTTCTTCTTCTGTCTCCTTTTCTTTCTTGTTAAATCTTTATCTCTAGTTTTTCCATGTTCATCCTTTATTCCCTGTTTTCTTCCGTTGATCACGTCTTTCTTTCTGTTTTTCTTATTTCTTTTCTTTTCTTTGTCTATTTTCCTTTTCATATTTATCTCTTTTTTCTCATGTTTTCTTATTTTTTGCCTCTTTATTTTTCCTTCTTTGATTTTTTTTTCCATTTTCCTTCTCTTTTATTTTCCTATTCTTTTTCATTTTTATTTTTCATTTCTTTTTCGTTTCACTTTATTTTTAATTCTTTATTTCCCATTTCCCCCCAAAATCATCTTATTCAATTTTTTAAACTGTTTCTGTTTGTTTCTCTGGCTGTCTGTTTGTTTGTCCGTCAGTTTCTTTGTTTCTTTGTTTCTTTCTTTGTTTCTTTGTTTGTTTGTTTCTTTCTTTCTTTCTTTCTTTCTTTCTTTCTTTCTTTCTTTCTTTCTTTCTTTTATGGCCTTTCATATTTTCTTTTTTCCCTTCCGCTGTCCATAAATTTAAAGTTTATTTCTTTTGTTTTCTTATACACCTCTGTCCTTTTATGCCTTCCTTCTTGTCTTTCCAAAGATTTTTTCCCTCCTCCCATGAGATCAGTTACAGCCAACGTCCAGCGGAGACGATTGATAATTAGTCGCGCTTTTGTCACACAAAAATATTTCGGAGGAAACTTCGTGATCTTTGTGCATCATTGAGGCGGGAAAAATCCCGGGGGTGGGTGTCGAAAGAAGCTGATCTCGGAGAAGAGAAATTTAGTCAAGTAAAGGAAACTAAGAAAAAGAAAGAGTGAAAAGGGAGGTGGCGGTGGGAGGTGTGTTGAAAAGAAATATTTTCGATAACGTGGTTAAAAACGAAGCGGAAAACATGAAACATAATGTGTGAGGAGGAAATAGAAATGCAAGGAAAGAGAAAGAGAGAGAAAGAGAAGACAAGAGAAAAGAAATGAAAGAGAAAAGAAGAAAAATGAAAGAGAAAGAAAGAGTGAAAACATAAATGGAAGTGTTCGGTTTAATAGTTTCTAACATGAATTTTCTGTTTACTCTATAAGAAAATAATTAAAATTTTGAATGAATATTATAACTATCTTATTATAATTCTTTTGTTCCTACCTTAGTTATCACGACCATTACGCCCTACCAATACATCATAAATACGGTTCTATTCCGCTTTGATCGCGTGGAAAGACGGAAAAGAAGCTATTTGGTTTCAGTACGAAAAAAAGAAAGAAAACAAATAAAGAAAATATAGAAAGAAAGAAAAAGAGAAGACAGAAGTATTTAAAGTCTGTCTCAGGGAAATGGAAAAATTTTAAATCTTTTCATTTTTACTCCTTCTTAAAATAACGACAACCATTGAGATTTATGATTGTTATTGCAATATTTTGTTAAAATTGTTAAGCTCAAATATTTAACGAGGCAATAAGAGAATTTCGACAGATATTTTATTGTCGGAAATCTCATCGTGAGCTTATTTAATAATTAACTGAAAAATTAAAATTCATCAGAAATTTTAAATAGAAAAATCGATAAAAATTTCCCAGATAGTCCTAGTTATTATTATTATTATTGAAACTGACATCCTTTCTGATTCTTAGGTCAGATCTCAGCTCTTGTTCACAGCTTTAAAGCCAACATGAGCTGCTGTTGTTATTGTTGTTGTTATTGTTGTTACTATTACTACTACTACTGCCTACATTCAACTCACGTTGAAAACATTGATTCTCGTTCCATCATCGAAGTTAAGCGGTGTTGAGTCCAGTCAATACTAAGATAGAGGACCGCTTGGGAACACCGGATACTGTAAGCAACTTTATACAATCCGGAATATATTTCGGCTTTGATAAGCCGTAAAAAATAAAAAAAAATCAATCAATGCTTCTACTACCACTGCTACTACTGTTACTAGTACTGGTCAGTGAAGTCGCCAATATTGACAATGATTTCACAACGACTGCTCGGGAAAATTCTGCATGAATCAAATGTAAGATATTCAAACAACAGTTTGGGAATTGATCTTTAATATCATTTCTTCATAATTGTTTTACATTTTTTTATTTTATTTTAATCTGAGCGTCTATTAAATTCTAGAGAGAAAATCAGAAAACGACAAAGACTGTTCGGTACCTTTTCATCGTATGGCAATTGTGGCAACAGAGCGGCCAGAATAAAAACAAAGAATAACTAGTCAACATTCTACTAATAAAGCAGGAAGCAATTGAGTTGGTAGAGTTGAACCTTGTAATTTGAGTTAACTGCCAACTTTTCGGAGGAGTCCTCATTCTCACAATTCTCAAACATGAATCCGAAGATTTGAGAGGAAACGTACAAGAATGAAAAGGAAAGAGAAATGAATAGAGAAAACGAAAGAGAGGAGGAACAGGAGGAAAGAGAAGGCATGAAAGATGGAAAAAGAGAAGACGAAAGATGATGAAAGAGAAGACGGGAGAGCTAGGAAAATAAAAAAAAAATCAGTTAGAGAAAGAGAGAGAGAAGAGCAATAGTAGACGAGGAAAGGAGAACGCGAGAAGTAGATGGTGGGAATGATAAGAAGACAAGAGAGGGGGATAGAAAGTGAAAAATAGTAGAGAGATGAGAAAAGAGTAAAGAGATGACACAAAAGTGGGCAAAGAGAAGAGAAGAGAAGGTCTAGAAGAAAAATGAATGAAAGTGAAGACAAGAGAGAAAGAGAGAGAAAAGGGAAGACGTGAGAGAGAGAGAGAGAGAGAGAGAAACGAAGAGGGCAGAGAGAGATTTTATAGTCTCTAGATACTGCAGCTAGTAGTGAGTTCTTCATTTCTCATCTGCAAACTGTTCTTTGTTCTTTTATTTTGATTAACTCACTTTCCTATTTAGCATGTTAAGTGAGATTGAAAAATAAAAGTAAATAGGCATAAGGACGTGAATATGTTGGTGAAGACACTAAGGTATATCTATCTGCATCCATCATTACAAGATGGGAAGTTGAAAAATAGTTGTTCAAAGATGAGCAGATCCGTCAGAGTGTGTCCAAATCATTTTTATAATTTTAATTCAGCAGATAATTATGGTTGCCAAAATTGACTATTTAATAATAATTTTGTTGAACCATCTTCGGTCCATTATCTAATATGTTATTTGATAGTTTAGACGGAAATTTGGAGCGCTTTGCTTATTCAAAGCCACTAGAGTGCAAAAGTACAAAAGTCGTGAAAATTGAAAAATGTCTTAAAAACACTTATGACCAATTAGTTTCTTGATATGAATCATAATGAAAATATTTCGCTCATTTTAGATCTTGATGTCCAGAAAATATTCTAGAAAAATCTTCGTCTTTCGAAAGAATCCTCGTCAAATATCTTTAAACAAAACATAACAGTCTGGACAAGTTTGATTTTTAAAGAATAAATGTTGCAAAATATACATTAAGTCCATAAAATATTAATTTATATAGTAATTTTGAATTGTTTCGATTGTTTTATAAAAATTCTTATTTAAAATGTTCATCTTATTTTTCTTTACAAAAAGATGTAATTGTATGAATGGTGAAAAGATTACTACAATTGCAATTTTTATTTTAATTAAATAAGAGGAACGGATGGGCAAAAGACATACACAGATAATGAAAGTAAACATTTGAGGTTGATGAGACCACGTTTGATACAAGGCGATGCTTTCTGAGCACTAAAGTGCAGAAGATCGTCGAATGTTTTTCAAGATTGAAAATAAGAATTTAAAAGAGAAACTGATGAAGATTTAATTATAAAATGAATGGTCATCAACTGTAAAAAAAAAAAAAGTGCAAGCGACAGTTGAAATGAGAAGAAAAATAAGAGAAGGTCGAGAAGGAAGAGGAGGAGGAGGAGGAGGAAACTCATCGAAGTGACAAGGGTAGAGAGTAAAGTAGAGTCTCTTAAACAATCAGTGTCTGCCAACAGGAAACTTGCTCCTTCTTCACCAAGCCTGGCTGATCACGACGATGACAGTCGTCGCAACTGTAATTACAATAACTTATCAAACAAAATTCAATTCCCTTCCACTAATTTCCTTTGTTGAGATTGCATTGGGATTTGCACGCAGTTGTCATTATTTCTTTCTTCCCTTGGTTTGTAAAAGGCATTACTCTCTTCTGTTGAGTTGTGAGTGAAAAGCCGATTTACACTCTAAAAACAATGAATGTTCAGACACACCAGTTTCATGACTATTGTTTGTATTTTTCCTATTTGTAAAATCCATTCATCCCGATATCTATTATTTTTAAATTAATAAATATGCGCACACATGTCTATTACAGTGACTCGTCAAGTTATAAAAGACAGGGAATCGTGAAACATGACGTCAGGTATTGTTGGGCATCAGAATTACTTTATACTTGTTGCCACACAAATCGCTGTAATAAAGCAATGGCACTTACGAAATTATATTTTAGAGCCTCTTTCAGATTTACCTGAAAAAATATCCGAATTCGTAATCCGGGTCTGAATATTTTAGATTCAAATATCTGAGCTTATCGTATCAGAAATCGAAAAGAAAAAAGTTCCATTATGCTAATCTAAAGTAAAGATGGTTTGTCTGTTTGTCTTGAAAGTCAACATTTGCTGTTTATACAAACGCTACCCCTATTTTCCAAATCATTCTGCAAAATGCTATTCTGGGATCGCAATCAGCTGCCTCGTTGCAAAAGTTTGCTTTTGGATGTCAACAGGCTGACAATTGTGAGTGAGGGAGGCTTTGCCGAAACCCCCCAACACCACCACCCCCCAAAAAAAGAAAAAGACGTCAATGTGAATGTGACAATGACAATAGATACGCTCACAAACTGGTATCTCGTTATGGATTGAGTAACCCCACGGAGAGTAGCTGTTTCGCTCAAATGAGTTTCCTAGTTATATGAGGCTGCGCTACCAATAATCGCGAAGAGCCCTTGCATGTTTGACTTTTTTTTTTAATTTATTTATTCCTATAAGATGTCCGGATTTAAATTCGGAAGCGGTGAGTATCAGTTTTCATGTCTAAGGAAAGATCAGAAACAGTAATATGGCAAAACTTCACAAACTAAGAATTGGAGTTGACACACAAAAGCAAGATCGGCCAAGCGAACGTAGCGTTCTAACTTTAAGACAGGACAGACCGGGACTGAGTCAGATGAAAGCGAGAACTGGCCTGTTTTATTGGCGAGGAAAAATAGCTTCATTATTTAAGAATAACTGTGACGAAGTATTTGAAAAGAAAGTTACTGTTTAAAATTTGTTTACGATATGCTTCTGAACGACTCCAGCTGCATTCGTTGATGGTTTTTATAATTAAATTTAACCAAATAAAATAATTTTCCTCCTTGAAATTGGCAATCGCCTTAGCATTTAGATCACAGATTGAAAGGATTTCGAAGGAGTGATAACAATGTTAACATTTTAGTATATTTTAAAATCTAAGAAATGTAAATGTTCATTTAAAAAAAATTATTTTTGTATTGTTTTTTTATAAAAAGAAAAATAAATCACCCGATTTATTTTAAATAAAACAATTTATTTTATTGTTTTATTTGGTTATCCCTTTGAATTTTTTTTTAAAGAAAAGCGAAATAAACATTCTTATTTGGAGCGAAGACGGAAATAAACAGTAAGTCGGTCGAGCAAATGGTTTCTGAGTCGGAGGATTCACACATACTTCATTTAATTTTTAATTTAATTTAATTAATCCTTTGAAAATAAATATTTAACATTTTTCCACCAATGGGTCGCGTTCCCGCCGACAATAAAAAAAGACATACTTCGTGTTGCCTTTGAAGAGTATCAAAGCAAAGTCTCTAGATGGACAAAACCAGTAAAGAGATGGAGACGGCAACATACAACAGCAGATCAATGCGGCCAGCACGACTTCAAAAATATTCCCTTACACATTCACCCGTTTTCCTCACTCGACTACGTTACATTTACACTCTTCCGCACCAAGCTACGTGACACTTACACTCTTCCTCACCAAGCTACGTGACATTTACACTTTCCTACTCAATTTCTCCCTTGCCTCTTCTTTACACATACACACGAAGAAATCACATTTCTTTTAATCTTAACAAATAATAAACTTTAATACAAGAGCTTTATCACTCGTAGACGCTGAGAAAAAACACGAAAATAAAAAATATTTTTTATATTTAGAACCCTTTCTCGCCTTTTTCTTTGTTGTAGGTTGATTTGAATCCGCAACACTTATCGTTAAAAACGGACCTTCTCACTATCGCGTCAACCGGTACACAAGATGTCCAAATAATACTTATGAAATAAACAAAGGCAAAAATGTTTAAAGCGGTTAAATTGCAGGAATTGCAACTATTTCACATACACAAATCAAAGAAACTATCGCCTTACGCAGCGGGAAAAATGAAAAGGACGTCATCGGTGCAATGCCTGGTATCATTTTTAATATAAGATAAATTTGATATCTTAGTCATTACAACCATAACTGTATGCTTGTCCTCTTTAAAAGTATAAACATAGCTCCAAAAAAGTAATTTTCTAGTTTTTGAATATTGCAATGTTATGAATATACCTTTTTTACAATAATTAACAGCATTTTCATAAAACTGTGAAACCTTTCAAGAGAAGAAGGTTAACTTCTGGTCTCACATTTTTAACTCTATAATTACATAAACTCACTCTACTAAGCAATATTTCATGAGATTTTTTTTTACCTGATTCTCTTTTGTAAATTACTATTATAAAGAAACTGTAATACTGCACGTCATATAATGCTTTGAATATGCATGTGACATTGTAGGTAATATCAGGTTTTGCCATTTTTACCCATACTTCAACTGTTATATGAGATGCTAATATATATTAAATGGATTTTCATCACATATGAATAAAAATCTTAAAACTTAGCGTAACATGTTATGTATATGACAAAACAACTGGCTCTGATTTCTTTATTACTATAAAACTATTGACCTGTGTATGACTTACAGCCAGAGAAACATTGGAATAAAAATTAATCTGCACTGACTTTTGAGGTGACTTGAAATTGCTATAGGTTAGGTTATGCTCAGAACTATTATTTCCAGGTTTGACCACAAATAAGAAAACTTCATTTTACGTGACACCACACGAAGCAAAAGTGTCCTAATTGTTGACATCTTTATAAACATTTATTTCTTTAAAAAAATAATCCAAGCCGTTATCAGGGTGGCACATGGAATCAGCAGGCTGTAAGCCTGACTATATAAATGCCCTCTGAAATGAGAGGAGTTGAAATAAATGATGAAATTAACACTGAAAACCTAATTCATTAAAAATATTTAAATCCAGTTATTATGTAATTAGTAGAGTATTTAAAACTTATTTTATCTGGGAATGTTTTAAAAATTTAAGAATATAAATTCATTTTGAGGCTCATATTTATTTGTCTATGTTTATTTACGAATTTCTATAAAATCGAACAATTTTCCGAGTGAACATTTTCCTTAAGACTCTCGAATGCACAGGTTAGTAGATGTATATTTACACTGATTAAAAACAGGGACTCTTCTCAAACATGTGCATTCACTAAATAGAACGTTTACAATAATAACGCGGGTATATATATATATATATATATATATATATATATATATATATATATATATATATATATATATAAGTGTACATAAAAGTCAACACTTAGAGGCGACAGTCTGTTTCATGCTAGATGCAATCGTCAGGCCACGAGTGCTTTTATTTTTCTCGGCTATTTATATATACGGGTCAGTGGTGCATTGTGGGTAGTCTATTTTGGCGGTTATTTTACCGGAAGTCGTTTATTTGATTATTTATTTATTTGGAGTCAGTCTATATTTCTGAGATGAGGTATTATGTACATTATTTACATTATTTACATTATTCGGACTATTGTCTCCATATTTATCACAACGTTTCGGCCGTTGTACGCTCCGGCCTTCTTCAGAACTCTTTATTTCGCTCACTGGGGTAGACTGTTCTAGTTCCACGTGCCATGTTTGATGGATGTCAGTTATCAGTTATTTCCTGTTAATTTCCCTCTGGTCCGGGTTTCCCCACTGCCTTAACCGGGTATTGAACTCATACTCTTTGGGTCCTGTCACTGAATCTAACCAACGCCTTTATCCACTGTGCCATGTGTCCTTGAGGGTATGAATTTCTGGGTATTATAAACCTAATGTTTTCAGAAACCATTTTTTACCAGTGCTCATATTGCAATTTTGTTATCATTGCTTTTCTCTGGCATTCCTTATTACTGGTTCCCATATTGTATTTATTTATATGCTTGGTCGGCTCAGGAGATTTTTGTGGCCTAGAATATGTTCTGATTCCTTAAGTTTACGAATTTTCCAATGGGGTTCCTTGTCTATGATCTCAACATGATCCCACAGAGGGCGGTGATCTACCTTCTCTCTCTCAGTCACGCCTGATAAGAGCAAAATTGCAGAGGGAAATTAGCAGAAGATAACTGATAACTGACATCCATCAAATATGGCACAGTCTAAAGGGTTCAGCTCGAAATTCCAAATCCCTGAAGAAGACCAGAGCGTACAACGGCCGAAACGTTGTGATAAATATGGCGACAAAGATGAGGAAAATAGTCCGAATAATCTAAATAATGTTATTTATTTGGGTTAATTTTTTTTTTATTTCTTATATATATATATATATATATATATATATATATATATATATATATTAATCGGTGTTTTTATTAACGTAGTAAAATTTGTTTGTATCGCTTATTTAATAGTTTTGTTTTGGTTTGGGAAGATAAATAAAGCTATTTATTCCATTTTGGGGTTGATTGTTATAGTTTATTCTAACTATTATTTTGCCGGGAACAGTTTTTAATTTGTTTATTACTTCATGTATTTATTTGGATTGATTATCTTTATTTGTTTTTTCTAACCATGTGTTGAAATTAAAGGAAAAAAATAAAAAAAACATCCGATTGTAAACTGGAAGATTTTTTAAAAGCCAAACCTTTTAACAAGAAAAATTATCTACAAAAATATTTCCTGATAAAAAATACTTTTGAATGAGAGATCGGAAAATATGATCCGTTGCATACACACTAAAAAGTTCTTTTTGATTTCATATGAACCGGGATGAAAAGATAAGTATGTATATTTCACTTAACCCCCCAACCGATCCATTTCCAATAAACTTGGTTTCCTTCTCCTCCTCATACCCTTTTATCACACCTCACGTCTTGCGCTTATTTGTTTCTTTTTGCATAATATAGCGTTCATTAAATTTAAAAAAAAAATAAATCGGTAAGAAATCAATTGACCGAAATCGCCTGAAGATACCGAAAAGTTGAAAACAAAGTAGAGGAATCGGTTGATCTCCTAATTTTATGCACACACGTATGTGTATGTGTATGTGTCTGTGTGTGTGTATGTGTGTGTGTGTCTGTGTAAACGGTAACGTTCTTCAAAAAAGATTCCAGATACTTTTTTTTTTTTTTTTTTTTTTTACTAATGTTCACCCTATACAAGGCTCAAGGTCCAGTCAAGGTAGAGGGTTACTGGACGCATTTTTTGTGTGGGCGGTTAAAACAATAAAATGGTTTTCTGTTTGAATTTCTGAGATAGGAATTTATCTACATTTATTTACACTCGGACTATTATCCTCACCTTTGTTGTTAATATTCTTATTTGAACGAGATCAGATGAGATGTCCCTAGATATCATCAGCATAACGAGAACAACCTAACTCCGTAGATTAAGTAAAGGGCTCAGTTCAAAATTTTGTGAAGGATACCAAGCACCTGATGATGGCCTAAGGGTACAACGGCCGAAATACTGTAATAATGAGGACAATAGATCGCGTGTAAATATTCTATGTTTTTATTATGCAAATATTGTATGATTTTCGGAGTGACATTCATCGCGTATTGGTGTCATATTTTAAATACCGTATTTGTCGAAATTATAATAAAGCAAAAATATGAACTTATTGCAGTGCGTGCTGGTATTATGCCTAGGTGGCTCTTTACCGAACCTCGAACGCGATAACCATGAGGCGTGGATAAGTTGTAGTGAGAGGTAATAAGCTAAATACACTTAGAAACTATGCGTTTTATAGGTCAGAAGTCTTATGCTATGCTGATATATATTTTCATGAAGAATTCGAATCAAGATGACATTATGTAAGTATTGCCCCAGTGAATTTGTGTGCGTGCGTGTGTATGTGTCTGAATGTGTGATAATATTTTGTAAGTAAACGTCGTTTTGTGTCAACGTCAGCGTGTTTTAAATCCAGTTTTGTGCATCTGTGAGGCCATTTTGTGTGTTCCCATCGGATCATTCGTATGGAATGTTACTCTCTGCTCCAGTAACCACAAACAAAGAGTTTCCACGACAAGTGATGTGCACACTTCGAAGTGAAGGCTGACGGGAGAACAGATGTGACAAAAGGATCTGAAAAGTAAAAATGGTTGATGGACCCAAATGAGAGTCAGTATCGAGAAGGGTTTTTGTGCAAGGGACAGTAAAAATGAAGTGGTCTTTTCATTCTTCAGAAGAAAAGACAGTGATGGAAGGAAAGACGAGAAGACAGTTTCAGAGTTATTGAGACGAGAAAACTTTTCTGACATTTAAATTTAAATTTAAGAGACAGAAAGAGAAAGTGAGAGATAGAGAAGAAGAGAAAGATGCATGATTATGGGAAAGGGGAAATAAATAGAGAGAGGTCGTAACAAATAAGGTGGGAGAAAGAGAAATATAGAAAATGAGTAAGAGGGAAATAAGAGATGAAAAAGAAATGAGAAACAAAGGAAAGACGGCGAAAGAGAAAAGAGGTGGCAGCAAAAAGAAGATAAAAATGTAAGATGTGAATATATGTGTGTACTTGAGAGAGAGGAAGAGAAAAATTAGGTTTTTAAATGTGATATTATTTCATGTCATGTTATTTTTAGTGGTTACACATGCTTAAGTCGACACACCGTTTTTTTTTTCTTGAACCATTTAGTTAAAATCAAGCGGCCTAGATCAAAAAGTCTTACAAACGATAAATTTTCTTTTCAACAAGAATCGAACTTGCACCCCCACTTTTCCATCAGAGAAACGACTCCTATAGCGAAAGAGTGCTTTTCCCAATTCAGCCACGGTAGATAAAGCAAGATATTGCCTACTTAACAAAAGCACATCTCTCATTGGAGCTTCTTTGAATATTCAAGATATTTTGTCCCGAAACGTAACCACTAATTTGATATTTTAATCTGTTATTTCTTTATTTTCTCTCTCACTTTCTCTCGTGTGATTCTAAATGTTATTTTTAGTAGGCACACGCGGTTGAATTGACATCCCCTTTTTATTTACTTGAGTTTTTATAGTAAAATCTTTAAGCATATAAACAACAGAGATGTCAACACAAAATCGTGTACAGAAATAAGACAGAAAAGGAAGAAGAAAAAAGATAAACTACTTTTTCTTAACCCCAAACCCTTGGGTAGAGAACGAACGAAATAAACTTAACATATCAATTCCCACTGGTTATGAAAATGAAAAAGCCCTCAAATGCTTTAACCTAAAGTACCAATTTTTTCGTATTTCAAACTTTTATCAGAATTAGGCTCTTCTTCAGACAAAACTGCAGAAGTCTGAAAACTCAACTAATCTGGAGCACAAGTCAAGAGATATGCATATACAAGTTCTTGAAAAAGTTTGTAATGTTTTTATGCTCCATGATTAAATTTAATGCTCCATGGAAAAATTTAAATCTAAACTAATACCACAAATTGAATTTCTAGTCGTAAAAATTGCAAATTAATCTTGATTTTAATTTTTATCTTTCTAACGACCATAATTTTAAAATATGTAAGCCTACAAAAGCTTCTAGCAGGGACTGACAAATAGCCCTGTCGAAGAGTAAGAGAGATAACATAAATTTAAATAAAAAGTAAAAAAAAATGTTGGTGTGTTTCAACGCAGTATGTGCATGTGTATACCATTATTTATTTATTTATGATTTCAAAATTGAAATTAAAAATTTGCACGCGTTGAAAGTTTATCTCAGCAAAAACTCATTTCGAAGAGCAAAGCAGTTTACATCACATAACAAGTGCAGCCGATAATGAAGGGCGATTTGCGAAACCTATTCCAAATATCAGATAAGGCATTGATTAATTTCTTTTACAGAAAAAAGGGAGCCGACATTAATTAATAAATCAGTTTGATATTCATGCTAATAATTAATGATTTCCATTGAATATTTATTAAGGGAGCTTCAAGTAAAATTCGGAGATCAATTTTAAAGATGTGAATTTCAAACGGTTATCGTTAATTTTATGTAAAGATTTGCTTTTGTTATCAGCTGCTAACGAACAACAATTGCTTTTTTTCTTATTTTAGTGCTATTATTTTGTGTATTTGAAACCTGTATGGCTTGCTCATTGGCTGAGATAGATTCCGTTTCCACTGTGGTCGTTGTTCGAACTCTTGTAAAAGCCACGATTAACAATTTTGCCTAATTTTCAACGCACAACTACCACACTCAATTGGAAGATTAAAAAAACACGATATTCTTATATTTATTTGTTTTGTGCCATACTTAGTATAAAAGATCTGCCCGGAAAATATCTAACCATTGTGAATTCGAGAACCTCTTGGATGGCTTTTATGTAATATGGTAACCAATGTGCATATGTGAACAGATACTCTCCCGTGGGTTTACTCAGTCAGATGTGAGTGTGTTTATTGCGTGGCTGTCGCATTAACTCTGCTTTATTTGGCAAACCAATGTATTGCAGGCATCTGTCGGCCCCGCTCATCTGCAGTTCACACTCAGCTCACTGCTATATCTGAAATTACCCAAAAGTAAAAGTCGACGTTGAAAGGGAGACGGTTTTAAAGCGTGGACGAAATTAAAGAGAATATGTTGGAACAGCTGATGGTAATCCCTAAAGATGGAACGTGACAAGGATCTCAAGGGGCGTACAGTAAAGTTGATTATGGTAGCATTACCTTAATTAGGCTTTAGTTTTCTTAATATGGTTGGATTCTTTCCAAATGCATCTCGTGTGCGTTTTTTTTCTCTGTATCACTTCTCACAAATCAGCAACGTTCATTCTCTTTCTTTAATTTTCTCCTTATTTTCTCTTTTTGATAATCTCTTTGTATATCTCTTCATACATGTGACTACTCGCCGGCTAAAGTTTCAGATATCTGCGCACGAATCAAAAAAAAAAAAAGCGCTCTCCACTAGGATCCTAGGGGAAACCATCATTAGCTCTGACGTGCTTTGACCACTCGGCTATTGAGTGCGTTGGTCACCAAACAAAGTCTGAAGAGAAATCTTATTACAAAAATATGCGAACTTTGGCAGGATTCGAACCTGCGTTTCCCAAGGTGAAACCATCAGTAGATCGGAGAAGGCATATTTTTCTCATCAGAATTCTCGAATATTTAATTAAAATAAATATACTGTTTAATAAATGAATGGGGCGTCTACTCATATACAAGTATCCACTAAAAGTAACGTTTAAATAATAAAGATCTGTCGGCTTAATAAATAAAATGTCCATTTCTTTCTTTAGAAATTACTTTGTTTACGTTAGGATATGAAACAGGGCCGATATGTATATTTTGAAACTCGGAAAAAAATTATTATTATATTCAGAATTTGCTTTACCATCGATGCACTCTGTAGTCAAGAGGTCAAAGCCCGTCAGATCTTGTGATAATTTGCCGTAGGGAAATGCAGGTTCGAATCTTGCCGCAGGGCGCATATTTTTATAATATTTTCTAAGATATCTCGAATATTTAGGCCGGTAGACGAAAATAAATAAAATATACTGTTTAATAAATAAACGGAGCGTCTATTCAGATATGTGTATCTACTAAAAATAGCGTTTTAGCAATAAAAAATCTGTCGGATTAATAAATAAAAAATCCAGTCCTTTCTTTAGAATATATATATGTATGTATGTATTTATATATTTCTGTTTGGTTGTGCGTTGTTTTTACCATAGATAAGCATTACAAAGAATGTACTAAATAACTATATATATTTTATTACTTATCCTCCTCCCCCTTCTCCCCCTCCTACTACTACAAATACTACTAATAATAAAACATTTTTAAGCACGTTTTTATAATTGCTCAATAAAATAACTAGAAGAACAGTCAACAGTCTTGTCAGTCTTTCACTTTTTTTCCCTTTGACCCCCTGCGTACTAGTGACATTCCCGCCTTGCCTGGGGTGAAATGATTACAAAAGTATTAAAAAAAAAAAAAGTTCAAAGGACTTACTTTGCAACCTGCTTTAAGTTTTCGCCTATACACCGCTCGTCAGAATCATTTATCTAATTAGTTTAACAGCCTGTAGTATTAAGGTGTGTAGTTGATTGTACACTATAGTTTTGATAACTGCTTTCAGTGCTGCAAAGTAATTAAAACAATTTACACACAAATAAGTAACATTTGTGCATTAAACATCTGCCAGTTTGAAAAATAAAAAGAGGCTTATTTTGCTGAAGGATAATGCTTCTCTTGAAGTTGCAAAAGATGACTTTATCAGGATTAAATCATTTCATGAGTGAATACTATATTGCAACAGGAACATTAAGAGACCTCACTCTGAAACAATACAACCTTTTCCAAGCATCTAAATTAATGTTTCTCAACCTTTTTAAGCAACGGTCCACCTAGGAGCAAATGAAAATATTACAGTACATACATACAGGGTATACATTTAAATGTTATGAAATAAAACCATAGATTTCAAAGAAATACATACACAAAAATGAAGTTTCTTTATTTCAATTCTTCTATTTAACTATTTGTGCAGCTTATTTATTTTAATTTCTTCAGTGTTTGGGCGAATGTGACAATTTTTCAAGGCATACTTAAGTGGGTCGCGCGGCACACTAGTGTGCCACGGCACAATGTTTCACAATCACTGATCTAGATCTATTCGTTTCAGGCGAGAACTTTGATTAAACTGCAAAAGCCTTAAAGGAATATTTTACGAAGAGGGTCGTTGACTGGCTCTCAAAATAGAAGAAATATAAACTGAAAAAAGAAGACTTTGTTTAGTAAATAAATATTTTCTCTTATCTTTTATTCATTTTATTTGGTTATATAATGTTTAGAATTTGATTAAAACGTGATTTTTGCATAGCGAAAAAGCCACCAAAAACGACGTACTAGTTTTATTGATTTCAATGTCTAGATTCCGTCATTGAAAAACAGGCGGGCAAATAACATTTGTAATGTGATAATTAGTGCGTGACAATTGGCAGCATGACGTTTAGAAGCAGTTTCTAAAATGTCATATGTTTGCCTTTAGAATTTGCTCATCAAATCAAACAAATAAATGTTAATATTTTTGCTTTATAACTAGGTTATTATTTTTAATAACCCGCCCCCGGAACTTGTTAATAATTTGCTATACATACACGCACATATAATTGTGCACATGCATATATATGTGTGTGCTTGTATGTGTGGGTGCATGCGTGTGTGTCTGTGAAATCACAGATTTCATATTCTTCTTTTTCAGATAGACACTCTTTCAGCGATATTAATAACTGTTGTGTCGCTTTTCATTAAAATTCTTCTGCGCGCACAATGGTTGATTTCATCAAATTGCCAAGCTTTTTTTTTTTTTATTTAAGTCATAAAATTTAATTTTTATTCATTCTGGGATGTTTGAAGTCTTAAAACCGGACAAAAAATTATATATATATATATATATATATATATATATATATATATATATATATAAAAGAAAAACAAAAATTGGAAAACTTGCCAAAACTTAAAACACTTATACAGGAAATACTGAAAAAGAAAAGAGGAACTAAAGACAAAACTAACTACTCAGTAAAGTACTCGAAGCCTACATTACCAAGACAAAGCAAAAAAAGTTTAAAATGTTATCTCTCTCTCTCTCTCTCTCTCTATCTATCTATCTATCTATCTATCTATCTATCTATCTATCTATCTATCTATCTATATATATATATATATATATATATATATATGATTATGTTTCTTTTTCTTTCTATCTAACTCAGTATTTTCATATCTGTTATATTCTATTTACATATCTATTAAGCAAATGTTCTCTGCGTGTACCTATTATGATAA
>OZ010592.1:1141294-1163794 GCA_963932145.1 Acanthosepion lycidas
CCATTTTACTTTTGGTGTTTTATTCGTTTCCTTTAGATGCCAGAAATATTGGGATAGAGATGTCTGATTTCTATTTTGAATATTGTTGAAGGAGCTCTTGTGTTGTCTCCATCTAATTTTAAAATTATTCTTTGTTGATCCTATGTATATCCTATCAGTGTTAGGGCTCTCAATGGATGAGATAGTGCATTGGTATACCACGGATTTTGTGAGGCATTTATTTTCCAACGGGCAGTTTTATCATAAAAAGACACAATAAGAAAATCCTAGAAAAACACGCATACCAAAACAGTAATAAAACACATAAACTAAAACTAGATAAAAATAACGAAAAATTATGCGATTGTAGAAACCCTAAAAACTGCCCGACGACTGTAGGCGCGCCATAAAAATATCCTTCACTGGGAACCAACTAAAGGATGACCGTAAACATTAGCCTTGAAATAGATACCCTACCCAACCTTAGCAAAACCTCTCAGAGGATGATGAATCTACTGATAAGAATTAACTCCCTGACCACTTAAAGAAGGAAAATAGTCTAGCCACTCCCACAATAACAAATTCTGTAAAAATACACGTAAACCGAGAGATAGCTTATTCCTAAAATTTCGCTTGAAGATGAAACGGGACTAAACACCACAATCCAACTTAATTTTATTAATTATTTGGATGATTTCGGCTCTCGTTATTGAAACATGAGAACTCTTATGTAGCGAAGGAATCATATTTTTAAACAAAAAATATTATTATATTATATATATATATATATATATATATATATATATATATATATATATGTATATATATATATTACGTAGTTCACAAATGATCAGATAAATTTCTCACTAATCTAAATGATTTCTCTATTTTCCATAGATGGATGATTGCGTTTGATAAATATCAGATCAAGACATTGTGAATAATCAACGTCATGCGATCATATCTAGAAAACATACAAATCACTTAATGATCAGATAGCTTACGTTAGTCACTTCTTTACCGTATTTTTGTGGTCAATTTTTAAAAAGAAATTATGGTAGATGCTGAATAGTGGATACTTTACAACGACGTAGAATGTAAGTAAGTGAACCACCACTAATCATACTTATGTTAAAATCCAATCAAATAAGTTAATGTGAATATATTATGATTGAAACGAAATTGTCATCTTAGAACTTCCGAAGATGAAGTAAGTGATAGTTTCAATCAAACTCTGATCCTAATTTGATCAACAGAAGGGAACAATCAAAAGCCTTCATAATTAGTTACTAAAAATAGTATAATAGTTCATCAAGATTATACCTTACGAAATATTTATTTGTTAAGAGTCAAAATTGTTGCACGTCTGATAGGAAGTTTTCACTGGTCTACAGAGTATCTAATTCCTTTTTTTTTTTCTATTTATTATATTCTCGAAACAAAAGTTTCCTGTAAGATTGCGAAAGTCACCAAGAGTAATTCTCTGTTGAGAAAGATGAATGTTCTAAGAGGATGGACTGATACAATTGCATGAACAATGGCAGAAGATACTGGATCAAATCCGTTCTCAAAAGTTTTATTTTTATTTTTACTGAATAAAAAGGGATAAAATGTTTTAAATATTCATACATTAAAAGAAAAATTGATCTGCTAATTCATTGTAATTAATTTACTACACTGATTCTTTCCTCGTTGTTTCTCGGGTGATTTTTGGCCTCTGTACCCTCATCCAATAATCACCAAATAATGCAGATCGGAACCCAAAGACGTATATTGTTCCAATTTTGGTCACTTTTGGCTTCGTTCCCGAAGACTTCAGACATTTAACAGTTCTCTCCTAATTTACTGAATGTGCGAAAACCATTATTTCGTTCCATTAATCATTCCTTGTAAGTTATGGGATTTAACGGTTGTTTGACAAAAGCTCGAATGTACAGTGAATGAAACACTGCTTAAAACAAGATGGCCATGAATATCATTTTATAATACGTCAATCTTTATATAGCTAAATACAATTGTGTTTGGATGTAGAAATATGCGCTAATATTTGTACTTATATATATATTTAATAAGTTAAGTCCCACTTTCGTTCAAATGGGAGAAATAGAACTAATTCAATGTTTCTAATCCTAACTGGACAGGTTATTCTATTGTGAAAATCAGCATTTGAAATTTATGGTTGAGCTCGAACATCGACCACTGGCGCCAGTGTGAAATGCAAAACACTCTCAACCAACACGCAGTCCGCTTATATACATATCAATTCAAACACACACGTCACGAGTTTTCGAGTGATGCTTTTCAACACTGATAAGAATTATTGACTGGCGTCTCGGAAAAAGCGTTCGCAAATGTCGCACTATAATTCCAAGCAACCATGCGATGCAGTTCGGTATCTTTTCTTTCTTTCCGAACAGAATTCGTCGATACTTTGGCAAACAGTTGCTCCATACACACCTGCCAAAATGCGCAGAGAACCGATTTTGATGATCATGACGTTTTTTCTTTATTTTTCTTTCGACCGCTCTCAGCAAAAGCGAACGAAAAATTTAACTCTCTTATATATCCGAAGCCTTTCACCTCAATCTCCTCATGTCTGCATTTCTCGCCTCTTTTTTGGCGGGAGGGGAAGGAGGCAGATGGGCAATGCGAAAGAGCCAAAATTTTCATTTTCCAGATAGCATTTTCAGTTCTAATCTGACTGACGTTCTTTTTCTCTCTGTTCGACATATGGCTATCAGTAAAATAGAGAGCCTATTTTACACACGATATGATTTTGACAGCCAGGAAATGTTGATAATATGTGCTTAAAAACTGACAAATTGTCTATCCAGTATTCCATGGGTGCACTCATGTCTTGTGAATGTGTGTAGTTCTGCTGGCGATCGGTTGAAAGTTGTGCATTTGAAGAAGATTTTAAATTGGCTTGCGTTAGCGGTCCGTCACAAAAATTGTGACAGGCCGGAGTTGAAATGATGTGCTAAGCAGCGCCAGTAATGGTTCCCTTCAAAATCAACCACCTTTCAAAGTGCACGATTCTCTCAAACCTTGAAGAAAGGGTCGGTGCTTTATGTCATTGTTTTTGCATGAAAGTAAACTTTTTACAACTTCTTTCGTTCAATACCTATTTTTCATACTGCTAGATCACACACATACACACGCACACACACACACATATATATATATATATACATATATATATGTATATATAAATGCTTGCATATGTATGTCTTTTTATTTATTACTTGATTTTTTTATTTACGCACAAAACATAGATAGATAGATAGATAGATAGATAGATAATTAAGAGACTGAGGTAGATACATATGAACAAAATGAGATAGATATTAATATAGCGAGATAGATAGATTACAGTATTGACCTTTAGTTTATTATTCAATTCTTTTTAGGTTTTAGACGGGATAAAATCTCATAGCCTAAATCGGATAAACTTTATTTCATTTAACAAAATTTAGAATGCAAAAAATGCAGAAAAGAATTAAATAAAGGAAATATATAAATAATAAAACTAAACTCCATGACAGTAAATGGCCTAAATCATTAGCCCTACACAAAAGAAATAGAAAGGACTAGCTCCTTCCTCCATTTTCTTTAATTCTCCAGTGGCCTATATATATATATATATATATATATATATATATATATATATATATATATATATATATATCCTGCTACAGAAGTAGTGTCATATTTCTTTGAAGTTTGAGGCGTCAAAATCGACAAATACCATGCTGTTTTGATTCCTATAACCTCACTCTCTATATCTACAAATGTTCTCTCGTCGTCCACCCATAAATATAACATATTTTAAACAGTATATATATATATATATATATATATATATATATATATATATATATGAAAAGTATTTATATTTTCAAATATCAAAACATTTTCGAGGTCAGTCCTAAAAAAAAATCGATGACTTAATATTAACGAACAAATAGCCTACAGTGATGCCGCAGCTGTTTTCAATGTACTTTCCTTTGCTCCTCACAAATTTCCAAGCGTCCTTTTTCATTTTTCAAACCAACCTGCAAAGTACACTTATATAGTATTTGATCCAGACAATGACATTTAACAGAGTATCAGAATCATCAGAGGAATTACAAAACTGCTACATGATCCAAGTAGAAGAAAACTCATAAAATAAGTTTAAAAGTAAACAGAAATAATATGAAAGTAATGATCACTGGCTCAATGCTCTGGGAGTGACCTTCAAAAGTAATTGAGGATGTTAAAAAATCAATCATTAAAGAAAGACAAGGAAAATGACGAATAACGATTGGGTGGAAAGACATAAAGTAAAGCACCTTGCCAAAATATATGAAAAGTAAAGAATGTATAATGAATTTATAATGTCAACTACAAAGTAGGCGTTCGAAACACAAACACTTCAAAATGCGCAACGACCAAGGAAGATGTTAGGGAAAATTCTGAGACAGAATGTGATCAATATGGACCAGAGAACACACCAAGATTAGATATATCAAACAAGTGATAAAAATGACAAAAACATACGTAGATGGGAGTCATTGCAAGAAGAAAAGATAACAGATGGAGTAAAAGGTCGCGTGATAGGTGCCAAATGTATAGCAAAAAAACATTAGAAAAACACAACGAGACAGAATATAAATAAATGAAGTAGAGGAATTTTCTGGCATGATATATCAGAGAACATCAAAGTTCATATGCTCATCTTGGAAGGAATTGTGAAAGGCCACTGTTCAGCAATGGACACGCAATGGCTATCGCTGTTGTTATTGCTGTTGTTAATGATGATTATGATGATATATACTAGTTTACAATTACTGTCAAAAAATAATGGATTTATTCATGTTTTTGATATGTTATAAGTACAATTCCATTGCAAAATGACTACCAATTTATATGTGAGTTAAAAAAAAATTAAATTATGGCGTTTGTTTGTATGGCGTACTGGCCTTGTGCAACGCGTCGATCACATCAGATAGTGCGCTCTTCTTATCCAGAAACTTTAAGTAAGGTTCACTCGGTACAGTTGCAGTATGAATCACAGTCTGCTTCTGTGGGTGTCGATGAAAAAATATGCCTCAACTGACGTCTGTAACCGGGATTAGCTAGCTGCCCTAGAAGACTATCATATTCGGAAATGAGTGACCAGCCATACACCTCTGTATATATTTGTTGTAACCTTGGGAAGGTTAATAAATAGAATAACACGAAGGTTGGTAATGAACAATAATACTTAGGACACGAACAACAAAACACATAAGATTCACCTGCGGCGCGTAGAAAAAGTAGTCAACTGCTAGGTGTCAAGTGAATTCCACAATGAATCTCCAACTACAGACCAATATACAGTATTTACATGAATAGAGACATACCCATTATCGTCCGTAGGTATGCTACAACCCCCCTTTTTGATTTACTCTGTACAGAGTCAATATTTTTTCCTTTTTGGGTTGACTTCGATCCTTTCCGTATCTATTCTTGTTCTTTTACTCCGTCTCTTTCGGACTTCTATCTTCGGAGCTTTCTGAAGGATGGATACATCGAAAGTATCAAAAAGAACCACCATAGGTTCAACCTCGTTTGGCGTAGTGTTCTCTTCAGTTAAATACCTTCTTTTAATTTGATTAAAGTGCCTCTTGTTCACCATTTCAGGACGTTTCACTAGATACACCATCCTGCCAATTCTTCGGACGACAGTTCCAATTTCCCAATACGCTTTATTTCACTGGTACATACGGTAAAAAAACTTTTGAACAATTTTATAAATTTTTTTTTCAGGTTTTTGTACCGCATGATCATGTTTTTTTTTTCTGATTGGTTATAAGTTTGTCAAAAACTGATGGTAATTTTCACGCAAACATAATTTCTGCCGGAGTCATGGCCGAAGGCGTATTTCTAAGCCTATACGCCTGTAAACATTCCTGTAATGCAGCATCTGTGGATCCGCCGTTGTTTTTTTTTAGAGTCCTTTTGAAGGTCTCCACAAAACGCTCTGTCTGGCCATTACTTCTATGATAGTAAAGGGCAATTGTTATATGCTCTACCACAAACATTTTGCAAATTTCCTTAAATTTGTATGATGTAAATTGAGTTCCGTTATCTGAAACACTCGAATCTGGTACTCCGACCTCGTGAACAGTTCGTGTAGAAACAGATTACTACTTGAGTGGTTGATTTGTTACATCTGGAATATCTCTGGCTACTTTGAAAAACTGTCTACGACAATTAGATAATAAATCTCATTAAGTGCACCAGCAAAGTCAGCATGCAGACGTGACATTGGGCGGTCAGTTTCTGGCCATGGTGGTTCTTTTGCCGTCAAAGCACAGACTTTGCATGACTCCACTAGGAATTCAATGTCTCGACCCATGCTACGCCAATATACGTAACTTCCCATCAAGCTTTTCATTCTAGATATACTAGTATATCCTGCATGAAATTCTTTCAGGATTTTCTTTTGTAATGCCAAAGGTACCACTACTGTTATCTCTGTACAGGAGAACGTCATCACGCATTGAGTATACTCCCGAATCTGCTTTTGTCTTGTCTTTAAGTCTTTTTCTTCATTTCAGTAATAAATTTGTCCCCGAACGCTTTACATTTTGTATCTTTCAACGTCGCAGGTAATTCTCGCACAGTATTGTATAGTACTATTTTTAAACTCTACTACCGATTGTAGAGAAGCAATGACCATGTTTTCTAAATGTTCATTATTCCTTGAAATCACTATATTCCACCTTCGATAAGACACCCATTTTTCGAGTCTATCAAGCTCGTCACCAATTTTTTTAGGGACACAAAAGGTACATTTCTTCTTTTTTTTTTTTTTGAAAACTGGTTGTACGTTTTCTTTTAGCTCAAATTTAGCTTTCATTTTCTTGCGCCTGCCTAACCCACCAGAAAATACGTCTGAGAATTTATTTTTTAATTCTTCTTTTAAACTTTCTGCTTCCTTACTAAAACCTTTCACTTTTTGGCAGAACGAATTGATAGGATTGTTCCATAAGTTGAACTATTCCAACCTTGTTTCCTGAAAAACTTCAAGGTTTTCTCTTTTAACGTTAAACTCGTCATAAATTCACCTTCGAATTTTATTTTCTGTCCTGTAACACTTCGATCGAGAATTACTTTGATTTGCTCCCGAGTATATCGACGTTTCACTTTGTCCAGCATGAGATTTGCCTTTCGTCTGAACTGTTAAGTTTTTACTTTTTTATTTTCTTGAACTTTTTATTTTTTTTCTCTTTTTATTTTTGCGTACATATTTTCATTTGTTTTCTTTTTCTTTCTTTGAGTTTCTTCTATTATTCCTTTTTCGTATTATTTTCATTGGCTTTTAGTTTGTGCTTATTAACTTTTATTTTTTTTGGTTTGACTTTATTTTCGTCTTTCGTTTATATTTTCTTTGGTATTTAAGAACAAGCATTTTTTATAAGGTGAACCTTTATTTAATCAGTTGTGGTTTTTGTCCACCATGTCTGAAAATTTAAACGCGGGACCTACGCAAAGTAAATCACCGCCCCTGAAAACTGTCTGGTCGGCGAACAAGCCAAAAAAAGAAATCGGTGTATTATGACGAACAACGAGTCAAGTATAAGTACGTCCGTGGAAACGAATTCTTACGATTCCGGAGGCCCGGGATGCAATTAACGCAAGGATAATTTCACTGCTGACCACCGATGTAAAAAGTCGGAAATTGATTGGTGTCAGCAGGGAAACAATTTTAGAATTGTTGAAAAGCCTCAGTATCTCGCTGAAGTTTTTAGCAAGAAGATCCCATGCAATGTGGGATGTTCTTCTAGTAAGAAGAAGTGAAACGCCTCGCCGGAAGTACATTAGCAACGACGGCACTAAGACTTCAAACAGAGTACATGGGCACCCGACATACAAAAATCACTGTGCATCGGGCGCCCGTGTATATATGCGAAGACTTTGTGGGGGCCTTCTTTTCGAAATACGGACCCGTGGAAGAAGTCTCTACGATTATGAGTAAGTTCGGTATTGCCACAGGAGACATGGTGTTGCATGTTACTTTGAACCGGTAGGCTTTTGGTGAAATGCCAGATACACTGATGTGTTGGGAGAGAAGAATGTTGGTGGTGGTGGTGGTGAAGGGGCGAAGGCCATATTGTTGGTCTTGAGGAGCCTTGGGGCACATGGCCAAGACATGCCCCTCTAAGAATTCTCAGCCTTTACTTCGCCCAGCGACGATGACAGCAACTACAACAGTACCAACAGTAGCAGCAATGGAGAAGGCGCCTGATAATGATTGGAAGACGGTGAAGAGATGAAGGAAATCAAACGCGACCTCACCTCAAAAACAGGATGTCTCGTTGCACCCCCCTCCAAAAAAAAAAAAACAAACAAAAAACAGCGACAACCTCAGGAGCAGCGAAAAGAGGCAAAGGAGCAGCCAGACTCTGGAAAGCAAGAGAAGCAGGACAAACAGCCGCAATAGCAGGCATATAAGGAAAAAAGCCGACAAAACAGCCCCCAAAGCAGCAACACCAACAACAACAATTACAATAAGTACAAGACAAGAAGCAGTAGCAACATGAGGCAGAGATGGAAGTGAAGCAAATGCCTCCATCTCGTGCCTCATCCTTAAGGAGGAGTAGAGAAGATGAAGAGGAAATTGTGCTGAGTCAAGAATACGCCGAGCGAAGTAGGGCGGATAAGTACATGGACAAAACCAAGCCCCTCTCCGTTCCTGCATCCCCTACAGAAGCTTTTTGCAGTCCCAAAAGCAAGGAGCATCCCTTCATCCCCTTCTCGTGCTCCATCACCCTCTCTTTCCACCTCTTCCCTCAGTTCAGTATCTACTCACCTCATACGTCCATTTCTTCCCCGCCCCACCCAGCCAAAGAATAGGAAAAAAGAAGAAGAAAAATATTTCCCTGGTCCTGATTTGATTTACAGGGTGGATTGCGAAGGGCCTGTCTACTCATAAAAAGTTCGTCTAGGGCCTCTATTTAAGCTTACATCAGTTGATGGCAAAACGGTGGAGGATCTCCGTAATTTCCCTCAGGCCCCTGGGGTCATAAGTTTCATCAGAGACACAGGTGGGTACTTAAAATTTGGTACCATATTTACGAATGCAAAGAACTCCCGGACATAAGAATAATGGACTTGGGAACATCCAATCTTAAATTAAATAATGATTCTGTGCAGTGAAGGTGCCCATATTACTCCATCCCTCGGTATATAGGGCAGTTAAACTAACATAACCTATGGACATCGGTTGGATTGTCCCAGATGGTCGAATGACGACAGAGTTGGGTACAGGGAACCTGAGACAAGCCGTCGGGGTCCTGACTGCAGCAGATTTAGGCCCGGTAGGCGAGTAGGTCAATCGTTCTTTTTTCTCGTTTTCAGACTTAAAAGATGTCTATTAATATTGCCAGCCTGAATGCGAATGGCTTGAGGAATCGGGGTAAGGCTGCCCGCCTGCTCCGTGACCTCGTCGTTTGAAGTGGATGTCGCTGGGATCCAGGAGACACACTTTGTTTGCAGCGTCGATGCGTGTGAGCTGTCTAACGACTTTATCGTTTATTCAACATACGGGGACTAATATGTCAAAGGGTGTTTCTTTGCTGGTACCCTGGATGTGAAGGTAGACCTTGTTCATGTTGCTGCCTAGGGCCCGTTGATCGTGCTTGATATTGCCGTAAAAAGTGGTTCATTTCGGGTCGTTGTGGTTTATGCGCCGAGGACCGGGAAGAGAGGGTCTGTTTTTTTCGGCGGTTAGGACTGTTCCCGGTGCATTCAACGTGCCTAGTCTTAATGGGAGACTGGAATGCCGTCCTGGACCCCAAGTTAGATAGGGGCGGAGATCTAACGTGAGGTCAGGCGATCGTAGTTTGGTTGATCGAATTTGGTCTCGTCGATAGATACCGGGTCGATCACCCCGGAGAAAGATGTGGACGTGGAATCATAGTTGGCCTTCTACCCAGGTGGTTAGCAACTTGGATTGAATGTTAGTCAGAAGGGCCTATATAGACTTATTAGATTGTCCCACGTTCCACTGGTTAGGCTTTTCGGACCACAAACTTATTTGTGCCCGGGTGGCGTTAGACGGTAGACCAAGAATGGCTGGGTACTGGAAGTTCAATCTTTGCTGAACAGGCACGATTTTCAGGAACAGTTAACTAGCGTAGTTCAGCGGGAACTAGTGGGGCGAGAGAGGTTTTATGATTGGATTAGGTACTTCACCACCTTATTTTACCAAACGGATCGCGCTTAATAGAACTAACAAGGTGAAGGCTCTTAAGGATAGTCTTCCCCGGGCGGTGGCTGGGGGGATCCCTTAGAGATAGCCCGAGCTAGGGAGGCCCTGGAGCGTTTGGCTAGCAAGCGATACATGGGTCAGGCAATTAGACATAAGTTAAACAAAATGTCTTCCGAAGCTGTGATTATGGGCGCAGAATTGCCTAAGAAAGAAATTCGACGAGGTTCCGGTCGTTATATTCGTGAGGTCAAAACCCCGGAGGTGCATACTCTTCAGGCAACTGGCGACAGGTGCGAGGCGTTTCGGCGGCAATTCGAGAGCCGGTTTACCAAGGAGACGGGTCTCCGCGACGAAGAGTTTCGCAGCTATTTGGCTGACTTTCCTCGGCTTTCGCCGACTGAAGCGGCTAGCTGTGAGTGGGAGATCACAGGGCGAAGTCTACGCAGCTTTGAAGAAGGTCGGCAGATGCAAGTCTTCCGGTTTGCGGTTAGGTACTTAGAAGGAGATTAATCTTCCCGGGTCTTTTGGCTGGACGGACGGTCCTGTCCGCATTCTCGGAGTATGGTTTAGACCTCGAAAAATTGGTCAGTAGTACAGGCAAAGTATAACGCGGCCGGGCAGATTTGGCGTCGACGGAGGTTGTCCGTGAAGGGGAAGGCGGAGGCGTGTGCCACTTATGTCTTCCCGATTTTCCTTTACCGCTTGTCTGTACTTCCCCTGTGTAATCAACATAAGAAGGCGCTTGAGCGATTGCTATCCTCCATTTCGTGGTGGGGGGACGCAGGCATAAAGTCGACAGAGTAGTCTGTGCACAACGACCATGTCATGGGAGGCTGGGAATGCCGCACTTGAAGTGTCACTAACTCGCCTCGAGGGTGGTTTTCCTACGTCAGTTATTGACAGGAGATTCGATTATGGCAGTGATTGTAAGTGACACCTTCTCTTTCCTTACTATCAGTCCTCCCATCTCTCTGGTTGAGTGCGGTCGTAAACCCCGGGATCAATCGGTTTTCCTTCGCGAGTGTCGATCGGCCTTGCAGGCCTTTCTCGGCCTAGCAGTGTCTTTTATCGAGGACTAGTGGAGGGGGCCGCGAAGGATCCACCACGTGAGCGGCTCGACTCCGCTCCTTCTGGTTTTGTGCGCTAGCGGCGAATTACCTCAGCAACCCTGAGTTTTCACTTACCTGGCGACTGATTCGGAATAGACTATCTCTCAATGACATGACCTTCATAAAGGGCTTGGCTGATTTGCTAGACTGTGAATGATGTGACCTTGGCACGCCTTCGTACGCTTTCTACCATTGTCCTCGGGCCCGTCCCCCTATTGTACCATGGAGGCGAGTTGACGGCTCGTCTAGCTAGTGCTCATTGACCGCGCATACGCGTGTGACAATGTGTCGCCCCCGCATACTGGGTTCAGACGAATGGAGTTTCTATCGCTGCTGGCCACGGCCCGAATGGTGATTTAGACGACGCGACTGGAGGAAGTCTTACGAGGCAACGGTCTTTCTCATCAGGATCTGATCCGATTCTTTAAGCATCAGCTCAAGATGAAGATTAGAACTGATAGAAAACGACTGGTTTCGACTGTCATTAGAGAAAGGTGGGTGACTGAGGCGAGCTTGGTTCGTGTGAACGGGTCTAGCCTTGATTTTTTCTTTTAGGTCTTCCTAATTTGTATCGGAGTGGTTTCCTGTGGAGCCCTCCGCTGGTTAGGCTAGACAAACAGTGTACCTAGTTAATATGTGTTGTTCCTGGCCTGCTCCTGGCTGCATCTTTGGTTATGATCCAAGTTGAGATTCCCAACCTCCCCAGTTTGCTTTTGGTCTCCCCTTTTCATCTCGATGGGGTCAGCTTTCTTTTTTCCCCCTGTCTGTAATTATTTTCTCCTGTCCCTCTCCCGTAGCGAGAGAACCTCTTGATTTTGTCTAAGAGCAGAATAGAGCGGCATCTCTTTTGAGGGTTGGATGGGAACTACTAATATCGGTTATCATTATTTTGCTCATTTTGATATTTTAGTTTTGTTTTTTTGGGTTCACCCACTCTCCTCTCATTGTAAAACATCAAATTTTTATGTATAAGTATTTATAATCATTAAATTTTTATGTTACAGGGTGCGTTTTTTAGGTTCCCTGAGAGTATGCGGTATTATTTTTTTATTTTTTTAAAGTGTTTCACCCCAAGCAAGGCGGGAAGCCACTAGGACACAAGGGGTTACAGAAAATTTGGAGCAAGATCAGATAGGAGTGATAGAAGAAAGCATGAGGAGAAGGGTAGTGGATTGATCAAGGCAACTGGAGATGTCGATTGACATTACATTTGAATAGCTGGAGATTATAGCTCTCAGGGAAACTGGAATAGGGAAGTGAGTTCCACAGATGAGAGGTGCGAGATATGAAGCTATTAGAGTAGAAGAGACGTCTACATTTAGGAGTTTCGACAGTGAAGGAGTGAGAGCGGAATGCCAACCTCGTAGGGCGCTTGAACTAATGAAGTCTGGGAACCAGCGAATGCAGCTCCTCGGAGCAATTGCTATGAAAGTATTTGTAAAACAGACAGAGAGAGGCGACGGCGCGTCTGGGAGAAAGTGACTGTAGACGAGATGCCAGATTATGCTATATGGAGGATTGATTGGTGACGGATCAGTTCTTGTGGTGAATGCGCAAAGTGTAAAGAGTGAATGGGTTGTGAATCGGATTAGCTAGGTATAAGATAGTCAGTGAAGACCAGCCTCAACCCATGCCCCCCTTTCTTGGCCTTGTGCCACAATTGTATTTTTTACAATAAATCTCTGTAACACTTCGAGCGATTTTTTTGGTAGCCATTAACTTTGGTTTACCCAATTTTCTCCATGTATAAACATTTATTATATTCAAATCAGAACCACTGTCGAGTTGCAGTCTGCTGTTTTTGTTCAGGATTTTTACCTGCATAAATGTTTTTAGAGGAAATATATCCACATTAGTAATTTTACTCATTTTTTAAATTTTGCCTTACAATGGGTTTTGCTGTCCTCTTTTTCCACAGCGAAAACATTGTTTCTTCTTGTAAGGACAATCCTTATACCAACGTAATTCTCCACAAGCGTAACAGGGGTTAGGAGTGATATTTTTTTTCCTTCTTCACTTTATTTTTGACGCACTTTTTTTAATGTGCGACACGTCGCTTATCTATGGCACGTCGACGAACAATTATAAATTTCTGACAATCTTCTGCTAAGTTTTGCAACGTTAAATTGGGTTCATTTTTCAATTTGTTTAAAATCCTTCTTCGAATTTCAGCGTCTTTTGTTGACACCAAACCCTTGCACAAATATCAAGCATTTAAAATTGTCAGGGCTTAATTCCGCCAATTTGAAATTTTCACAATTTTTGTTCACAACGTTTTTCACAATTTTTGTTCACAACGTTGTTAAGTAGTCTGACCTTTTTATCATCGGACCAGTTTACAGTCAGTCTTATACAAATCTTCGTATCTACGGAAATACGACGAAAAAGTGGAATAGTGCAATTCCGTAATCGCATTTACGATACTCCCGGGGTATTTGAAAGATTGCACATACTTGAGATTGTTTCCATCAACTTAGAAAGGGACCTCAGGAAACTTATGAACTGGGTGTCTCTGTTTTACCCCTCTAATTTGCTTTGGTGTCGGGCAAGGTTAATGAATAACTACAGTTTTCTTGACGCTGATGGTAAGTCCAAATGCCTTGCATGCCGCAGAAAATCGATTGAGTAAATCTTGAGCTTCCTCTAAAGATTTAGCTACAAGGGTAGCGTCGTCTGAAAAAAGTAAATCGCGTATAATACTGGTACGTAGAAAAGTTTTGGACTTAAACCGCTGGTGGTTAAACAGTCCTCCATAAAAATGAAATTTAACGTCAGTTTTTGCATTCCGAAAAGCATACCTCATTATCACCGAGAACAGTGCAAACAAAACGGGCGCCATGGCAGCCTTGCTTAGTTCAGTTAGTGGTCAGAACGCTGACCATCAGATATAACACTAGCTTGCATACCGACATGAAATGATGACATTCAACATATTAGGAATACCAAGTTTTTTTCAGAACTTCCCAGAGTGCTTCTCTTTTACAGTATCAAAGGCTTAGCAAGATCCACAAATAACATAAATAGCCCCTTGTTTCGCTCACAAACCTTCTCTGCAACTTGACGTAAGGCAAAAATCATGTCGATATTGCCACGACCGGTGCGAAATCCACACTGAGATTCAGGGTAGATGGTGTCGACAATGTGTTTTATAATTCTGTTGAAGATGAGACTCGGCAATTTTTTTCCGCTGATAGACAAAAATGACATGCCCCTGTGGTTATCATGTGTGGTAATATTAAAAATAAAATTTGTCAATTTATGGTGGTAATTAAGTTTTCTACCATTAATAAAAAAGTATATATATATATATATATATATATATATATATATATCACTCGTGGCCTGACGATTGCATCTAGCATGAAACAAGCCTGTCGCCTCTAAGTGTTGACTTCTATGTTCACTTTTATATTTACACACGCTCTATCTCTGATATTGAGCACTTTATCCCATAAATATAGCACACCTTAAGACTATATTTCTTCATATTCAGCTCCTGATAAACAGTAGAGCACTTTCGCTACATTTATTATTTATAATATTTATTATAACACAGTATGGACATAGAAAAATTTAGCCTAGACTACTCCCTAAAAAACATACTCATCCCGTCCCCTTCCATATATAAGCTAAAATTAATTGAAAAAACAGAAAGTTTCCTAAAAAGAATGAGTCCGCTTTTTAAACCAGGACCTTCACAATAACAATATACTCAAGGAAAAAAAACAGCTTCAAAACAAAAAAAAATGCCCCCAGCAACAAAAAGAATTAGACTACTTCGAAAAAGACCTAGTTAGAAACATAACATTCCATAAAATCAAGATGCATTTAAAAAAAAACTAAAAGAAGATATAACTAAAATAAACAATTCAGCAAATGTATTTATCGCAGCTGACAAAACAAGAAATTTATACAAACTAAGCCCTCCTACGGACAATAAATTACTCAAGAACAACATAACCAAAACATACAAAAAGACACCCCAAACAATAGAACACGATATCAATAAAGAAGAAAGCAATCGCCCTAAAATTAGACCTAGATGACCGAATAAGTTGTATCAGCAAGGCGCAAGACTTTATCACACTAAAAGACCACAAAGAAAATGTCAAAACCAACCCTGCATGCAGACTCATAAACGCAGCCAAAAGTGAACTAGGCAAAATAAGTAAAACGATACTAGAAAGAATTAATTCTGAACTTAGGAAGAAGTTAGGAGTAAAAGGTGGAAAAAAAAAGGCAACTATTGACTGGTTCCACAGCATAAATAACAAACAAAATTGCCAATTCCTACAATTAGATATAAAAGAATTTTACCCATCCGTAACAGAACCCTTGCTAGACAAGGCGATCAACTTAGCTAAGGAACAAATAATAAAACCAAGCGAAATTGACATCATTAAGCACTCCCGTAAATCATTACTATTTCACAATGAAGAAGCATGGATAAAGAAAGATGGGATATTTGACACTACAATGGGAAGCTTTGACAGTGCAGAGACATGCGAAATCATAGGTATTTACTTATTACACGAACTAAGCAAAATAATAGATACAAATGACACAGGACTCTACAGGGACGACGGTCTCATAATCTTAAGAAATCGTAACAAACAAAACACAGACAAAACTGGAAAAGCAATAATAAAGATTTTAAAAAATAACGGATTCGACATAGACATAAAAACTAGCCTAAACGAAGTAGATTTTCTAGATGTTACTCTCAACCTAAGAAAAACTGAAGGACCATGGAAACAAAGAAATTATACACACAAAACATCTTTCACAAATAGTAAATATGCGAAAAGCACAATGCTTTCTAAGTATATCTGGGAAATTAAAAACAAAACGCACATCACACCAAAAATATCTTGGAAAATAAGGAAAAGATCATCAGCATACAACAACCAATCAAAAACTTGCAAACTTTACTTGGAGAAAAAAATAGCTATCATTATTTTCCCAGAACAAAATAAATTATTAAATAAAAGATCCGAACTCATCTCAAAATACAGACATGAAAACAAATTTTTACTACGTTACTTAAAAATCGAAAACGGAAAAAATAAAATAAAAATAAATAAACAAAATGACAATAAAATAAGCAAAATAAATTAACCCCCCAAAAATTACCAAAGACGAAAAAGAATCAAAAATCAAAAATCAATGAACCCAAATAAATAAAGTAAATAATAAACAAATTAGGAAACCATTATGACCAAAATATTAATTATACTATAAAAATCAAACCAAAAAACGGACGAAAAAAAATAGCTATAACTGCTATATAACGATAAAAAATACTACGTCACTTAAAAATCGAAAACCGAAAAGAGAAAATATACAGTATCACAAATAAATAATAAAAAGTAAAATAAATTGACATAAATTCATCCAAATAAATAAATAAAATAACAAACTAATCCCGCTAAACTAACCGTTAGAAAAAAACAAATAAAGATAATCAATCCAAATAAATACATGAAGTAATAAACAAATTAAAAACTGTTCCCGCCAAAATAATAGTTAGAATAAACTACAACAATCAAACTCAAAATTGAATAAATAGCTTTAATTATATTCCCAAACCAAAACAAAACTATTAAATAAGCTATATAAACAAATTTTTACTAGGTTAATAAAAACACCGATTAAAATTAAAATAAAAATAAATAAGATAATAAAAAATAAAAATAAATAAAAAACCAGCAAAATAATTTAATCCAAATAAATAAATAAACAAATAAACGACTTCCGGTAAAATAACCGCCAAAATAGACACACAAAGCACCACTGACCCGTATATATAAAATATCCGAGAAAAATAACATCACTCGTGGACTGACGATTGCATCTAGCATGAAATAGACTGTCGCCTCTAAGTGTTGACTTCTATGTTAACTTATATATATATATATATATATATATATATATATATATATATATATATATATATATGTATGTATATATATATATATATATATATATATATATATATATATATACATATATATATATATATATATATATATATATATATATATATATATATATATATATGTACGTACGTATATATGTATAATTAATAGCTCTGTTATATTACATCGAGCATTGTTCTATTAACACCAGCACTCTGTGTGCGATATCTATATATATATATATATATATATATATATATATATATATATATATAACATTGAAGTCAACACTTAGAGGCGACAGGCCTGACGATTGCGTCAAGAATGAAACAAGCCTGTCACCTCTAAGTGTTGACTTCAATGTTCACTTTTATATTTACACACGCTCACTCTCATTCTCTCTCTCTCTCTGATATTGTGCACTTTATCCCATAAATATAGCACACCTTAAGACTATATATATATATATATATATATATATATATATATGCATTTGGGTATCACCCCCCTATCTAATACACGTTTCATTAAAATAGCTGACAAGGTACTTTTATTAAGTTTTTTACTTTTGTTTTTGGACTAACAAGTGATTTCTTTTCTTGACTTAGTATATGTAGAACCTGTCCAAATGATTATTCCTTACGATTGCTATCGGCTAATATAGTAGACATTTTCTAGGATTTGTGGTTGTGTGCTATTGTTAATGGTGAATGATATTGTTAATGTTTATGCAAGTTACTGAAAGACAGACATACTTTTTAATCACCTCTAAAAAGAAATGTCTACAAATTACAGGAGCCTTCATCATAAAAACAAAAATCCAACCGACGCAATATCAATTACAAACACGGTCAAAACGAACTGTCCTCATTCGCGAATTATATATATATATATATATATATATATATATATATATATATATAGAGAGAGAGAGAGAGAGAGATTGAGAAAGTTTAGGAAAATTTTCTTTGACTTTTGATAAAGTTAATGCATACATAATATATAGCGTTGTGAGCATAATAATCAAGATGATCATAATAGTCCGAATGGAAATAATAATAATTCCTCATTTAGAAAAAGTTGGAAATTAGATTAATAATAAATAATAATCGGTTTATTTTATAAAAAATGAATTTCTTCCATTTTAAATTTCAAGTCAATATTTTCATGATAAATCTGGTACGAAACGTTAAATGATTTTTCAGGATATATTTTTATGTAAAGTATATATTACGTGAGTTTCATTGATAATATTTTCCTTACTAAAAATATTGCTAATTACTTGTTTTAAAAGTTTCAGACTTGATTTTGTACTTAGTGCAAAACAAAGATTTATTTATTTTTATAAAAATCCTAATGATATAGGCAACAGAAACATTTACTTTATTAATGTTGTTTCCCTTTTTATTGAAGAAATTGTTTATCACACGTTAATATAGACTCCTTGACGTTTTACAACGTCTATCAGTTTTTCAACCATTGATATTTGTTCTGTTTCCCATTGCTTCAATTTAAGCATAACTTGAGGCTATTTTTATTGCTTCCCCAAAATTGTGTTTTATTAGAGCAATATGGCCAAAAACACTGCTGAAAATATTTTTAAAGATGGAAAAAAAATTGTAGGACAAAGAAACAAAATGAAGACATTGAAAAATATACGAACAAGAAAAACCTGTCTTTAAGAATGTCACAAACATAAATTTAAGAAAACTTTTAAAGTTATTAAACAAAGAAAGTGGATTGAGCAGCAAAATATATCTTTGGTCATATTGCTCTAATAAAACACTAGCTATGATGCTCCATTTTTGCTGCGTTGTGTTAATTCACGCACAAAACAGAAATCGGGCTATTATAATATAAAGTGAAAATCTGTAATGATCTTTTCTATTGGCCTAAAGTAGCTTTTCTCCCCCTAGTGGTCATTATCATTCGACAGAGCGCAACTGAATCTGGTTTCCGCCTTTCTTGTCATTAATTGAATGTTTTTCCCGCCAACTCAACTTGTTTTCCCATCGATTCGAAAACAGTTCTATGATCGCCATTGCCACTCACCTGAGCCAAGCCGTTCTCATTATCAACCGTCATCAAGCTCCATTGCACCTGTCCGTTACACAAACGAACATCGCTCAGTTTTTGCCGTCATGTCAGCTCATCTCTTTGTTAGTCTTCGACTCTGTTTTCCTGTCGGAATTTGGATTTGTTTTTCTTGCCCCTCCCTCTCTCTCTCTCTCTCTCTCTCTCTCTCTCCCCAAAGAATTAGAAGGACATATTTACTAAGTTTAGGCAAAAAGCTTAATAGAAGAGCATGAATATCAGAAGACTGTGGCACGCCAATGTTCCAAGCTACAATGACTTATCAGTATTAAAAAACAATATTTGGAATATCAGAGTTTATCTAATCTCGCACAGCTACTGCCACTACGTCCTGGGTATGAGGATAAACTACATCTGGCAGCAAGGTTTCTGATCGAGAGATTGAACGTTTTCAGGAGCGTTGAACTACAACATCTTAATTGCTTTTGTTCGCAGGTCCACCCTGTCTGGGTCTGATAGCAACCGTTATGGTTCCAGCTATGTACAAATAGTTAACCACCAAACAAAAATTAAAACTCTAGGGGAGTATAAAATACATTTTTCTAGTAAAAGTACCAAAAATACAAATACGATCAATACATTTTTGTAGCAATATTACCAGTAATACATAAAAAATGACCAACAATAGATTTTATCATTTACAAACTATATATCTAAAATATATACGTTTAACATGGAAGTATAAAATTATGTACAAAATATATGTAATTCAAGGCACAAAATTGTATAAAAATGATTTAGATTTCGGCATTAAATAAGCCATAGTGGTTGATATGCAGCTAAACAAAATCAACCAAACCAAAATACTCCCACTGGTTCAAGATACACAACTGTCTCGCTTAATAAGCGTACTCTCTCTGTCTCTCTCTTTCTCTCTCTCTCTCTCTCTCTCTCTCTCTCTCTCTCTCTCTCTATATATATATATATATATATATATATATATATATATATATATATATATATATATATATCATAAAACGCTAATTGAGCCTTGGCTTGATGTAAGGCTCTCCGTAATCGATATGGTATAGGTACACCTAGTTAAAGATGTTTTTTTTTTCTCCAAATAAGGATACCCCCAACATAAAATGGGAAATGTTTACTACAGCCAGGATTAGAAGTTAAGGGCGTAGTGCAACTTATGCCTAACCGAATTATTGAGTGGGTTGGGGTGTAATGTGCTGCATTAATGGCAAGAACGGATGAAAATGTTTAAAAATAAGAAAAAAATTCTGGTATAAAAAAATACATAAATTCAGAGTAAGAATTTTAAAAGGAGTTAAGCATCACTTTGTTAAACGAGTTTTCACCACCAGTGGATGTTGATTGATTTTATTTAATGGCATATAAACCTGTAGGGATTATTTAATATCGAAATCTAAATGTTTTGAACACAATTTCATGGCTTCAACTAAATATATTTTAAATGCAGTTGTATGCCTTCAACTACAGAAATTTTTACTATAAAATGTATTGTTGACAATTCTATAAAATTGTATTTCTTTGCTACAAATAGGTATTGTTGGTCATTTTACTGTATAAAAATTTATTGCTGATGATTTTAATATAAAATGTGTTTTTATGCTTTCATAGTGTTTTGTTTTTGCTTTGGCTTTTATATTCCCAGCCCGCCATCGGCAGACAAAATATACATCCACGAATATATATATATATATATATATATATATATATATATATATATATATACCGCAAAATTCAGCAATGTTCATTTATTTATTTCTACTCCTTTATATATATATATATATATATATATATATATATATATATATATATATATATATATATATTAATCGACTCAGCCACGGAGTAACTTTTCTGATCAAGCAATGCTGACTAGTGCCTCTACATAAAATCTTTCTTGTCATAGATTATCGAAATTTCATATCTGTTCAGTTAAAGTACTGGATGTTTTATTTATAAAAATACAGATTTTATCACTTTAATCTTTATTTTTATTGGATACTCACATTTGAGTAGACGTTTCGATTATTTATTAAACAGTATATATTTTTTTTATTTTCGTCTACCGGCCTGAATATTCTAGAAAAAATGTTAATAGTCTTAAGTTACCCGATTTTCTTACATTAGACATTATCAATTATTAATTTTTGAGTAGTCTTTCCTTCATCTTATTCTGTGAATTTTTATTGCAATTCTCATATCGTCATTCTACATTAATTAGTGAGGAGCGCATATCAGAAATCAAGAATATGTTTGAAGCAAACATCAAACGGGCATAGTTTTAACCTAGGAAAACACCCAACTCCAAGGCAGGTGACTTCCTTATTAGCCTACGAAAACCAACAGGTTACAGAAATTCAAATGGGAGAATATTGATTTCTGGATACATTGCGAGAAATGCTAACATTTAAATTTCCGATATCTCTCGATGCCCAAGCTTTCTACCATTTCTGTTTTCGTTTTCATCGCCGTTGTTTTTAAATACCCCACGTTATAATAGCAGTAGTTTCTTTTGTTAGGGTGACATGCTGTATTAACCAGGATATAAATTTACCGTAGAAGACTCAGAAACTGGGGAACTTTCTGTACATTTGTTAAATAATATAAACTATTATTATTATTTTTAAATATAAACTGTTACTGTTATTTTTATAGAAGTGCATTTCTGCTCTGACCTCCTCAGTTTGACCATAGGGATCAGATACGAGACTTTGGTTGGCTGAACTAGCGTGGGAACGATAGCTAGAGAAATGTTTTGATGGACAGGAAAAAAGGACGAATAAGGAAAAGAAATAAACAGATGACACAGTGAACACCCACACTCGCGCATACACACTGGTGCGACAATTTTGATGAAACTTTTTAGTGAGAGACTGATTTTTCTTTAAAAAGTTTAGAACCCTGAGCGAAAATCTGTTGTCCAATTTGATTAGCACGGTGTAAGGTTGTATGTCTGGCAGTCTGTGTCTACGTGGAGGCCTGAATTCGCGTACCCAACGCAATGGAAAATTGTTTTGAAAAATAAAGACTGACGGCATTTTATGATAGGAATTCCGACTGTGATTTCTGTGTATTGTTCATGAGTTGAAAATGTCTGTGACTATGGCTTTCCGTGCATTCAAATGTTTTAAGTTTAGAATTATTTTGTTAATTGCAATTAACTGACAAATGATCG
>OZ010592.1:1168794-1233794 GCA_963932145.1 Acanthosepion lycidas
GGATACAATATGCACCTAATCCAACAAAATTATGAAAGTTATTCTGATTATTATGCATAAAATGCAAAATATTTTATTTTTTGTAGATTTACTACAAAAAGGTTACAAGCTACCTATTCTGAGTAATTATACTCACGTGCCTGATGGATATATAAAACCTGGGATCACGGATAAACAAAAGTAATTCACAGACAAAAACATAATGTTTAATTTTTTAATTAAAGCAAAAATCATATGATACATAAAACACAGCTGGTTGGCAACTTCTGCTGGTACTTGCAGCCAGAGACCGGCTTTAATGCACAAATGTCAGAAATATTTCAGGTGATTCCAGAAAGAAAGCCAGAGTTTTATTTGAACACGAATTAATTATTTATTAAAAATAACATTAGACTTAAATATAAAATGTACTCTATACTGTAGTAATATCGTATTATTATAACATATAACCTGAACAAGAATATGCCATGTGTATATCTCAAAAACCAGATGTGTTAGTAAAATTCTGTGCATACATTCGAAATAAGCTTACTTGATTTAGTCCTTAAACCCACGATTTTATCCCAGGCACCAAATCTTTGTTACTCTGTATAATCGATTTACATCCTATACACTCGCAACTTGTACTAAGAATAAAATACGCGCGCTTTCCACGGAACTTACAACAAATAATGGATGGATACTGTCACGGTTGCATAATGCAAGTTTTCAGCTACAAAACACTATTTCTCCAAAAAGTTATTACCATAGACTGTGCAATTTTCAAGCCCTATTCACTTTGTGGATTGCCGGCTGTGCAAGGTCGCTCAGAATACTTGTCACAAATATCGCTATCGTCTCTGTGAAACTTATTACCTACCGCCTAATTGTGTTCACATCCTTTGTTTGATCTCCATAATGTTTTTCTCGAAGATTTTTCCGCATAAAGGAATTCAATGACACAATGACACAATGACACCTCTCTGTTTAATAAACAGATGCTATTTTTCTAAACTCATATTTGTAATGTGTGACTTCCCGCACGTAAATCATTAAAGGACATTAAAGTGAAGGTTCAACTTCTTTTACTATTTCACCAGCTTTCACTTCCAATATCCTGGTCAAAAATATTACGATACGATGCTTTACTTTCGACCAACTCCCGTATGTGTCTCTGTATATATATATATATATATATATATATATATATATATATATATATGTGTGTGTGTGTGTGTGTGTGTGTGTGTATATCATTTTGATTAAATAATTACTTTGACATTATTCATTCATCAAAGCAATGACGGTAATCCTTGAAAAAGATAATAGAAAACCATTTCAGATGGAATAAATTGAAGATACATGTCGATTGAATAAAGTGTTTGTTTACCTGCCACATCTGATTCCTTCCAACATTATTGTGTTTTGATTTTTATCAAAAATCAAAGAATAAAAAAATCAAATAAATTAGCTAAAGTTCAAATGTTGCATAAGTCATAAATTTTCACTTTAATAAACATGGCATAGCTCACATGGTCAAGAGACATAGTTTCAAACATCAACAAACGAAAAGCCAGCGATAAAAAGCGAATTGCCACACTAACAAGAGAGACATAACTTGATACGTAACATTTCTGATTTGATATGAACGAGATGAATTACCTAAACGAGCAATAACCAGTAATACTATTTGAAAAATAAAAAGTTTCTATATATTTATATATTTATATTTAGTTTATACTCTTTATGTGAAGAACTTGCATAAATCTACCGACTTTAGATAAAAATATAACATGAAAATTGAACCTATGCGCTTACACTTCATTTCAACAGCAAAATGATGTAAGCTACCTGCAAATCTAGTCCTGCGTTTAAAATTCATGAAGTCGGTGTACCAAAGAGAAGAGCCATGAATTGTTTTAATCGAAAAGTCACAGAGAAGCTACATTACGGCGGTGAGAAATTGATTGAAGCCGAGATGCCAGATAACATTGCAGGTTCTTCCCTGGATTTTGTCAAGAATTTCTACATATATAGCTGAAGCACCAGATCAGATGTACCAACAATATTTAATGCAGAATGGTAGACTTATAAACGTACAAAACAAATTCTGGTTGAGAAAAATTGTATAGTCCGACATAGTGAAGCAATTTCAATTTTCGGTAGCCATTTTGACTTTATCCAACCTATCAGACTTACTATTTAGATAAGAGTAAATAATTATATCATCGGCTTAGATACCTTGAAGAACTGATGTCATCAGGAAGGTCATTGATAACAATTACGAACAAAGTAGGACCGAGAATAAACCACTAGAGGACACCCGCATTTATGCAGAAAGATCTAAAAGAGTGACCATTCAAGACAACCTTCTTCTCGCGATTTAGGGAGAATTGAGACAAACCAAAATTTTGACCAGATCTCCCCCTATCCCTTCAATTATTGAAGAAGACTAGCACTCTAATTCCTGTCAATTGCCTTCGATATATCCAAAGTAACGAGCCCAAACTTCACCATTCTCATGTAAAGTTTGAAAGACCCTTTCAGAATTAACTTTTAATACATCGGCAGTTAACACTGAGAAACAAAAGTCATATTGTTTGTCTAGCAGAAGACTCTCCGATGTAAGGTGCTTAACCAATTCACAATTGATTAGAGTTTCTAATAATTTGCCAGAAAGAGAATAATAGGTCGGTAATTACAAGGTTCCCCCAAGTTCTTAAAAATGGGAACTGCAAAAGAAGATTTCTGGAAAGCAAGAAACAGCAAGCTATTTAGTGTAGAGTTTAGAGAGAATAGGAGCACATTTCTTTGAGAAAATTGCAGGATTGCCACCAGGCCAATATACTTTTGGTAGATCAAGTTAAGAAATAACAGTAAAAACTATGCATATCAAGCAGTTGACTTTCAGGAAAATCAGGCCAAGATACTCAAGATGGTTCAAGGGCAAAGCGTTCTGCTTTATTAATAGAAATTGACAACATTTCAAATTGAGTGAAAAGATGAGGGATTTTCGATGTACCCTTAATTAATATACTCTTATACAGCTGCCAGTAGTCACTTCTGAGAAGCTATACGGTGCTTCATCCTATTATCGAACAAAGACTTCGCTTAATTAAGAACATGTTTGTAAATATTGCGAGCAATCACAAAGGGGATTCTATTTTGATCAGAGGTATCACGTTGGTATAGCCGGAAAAAGTGATTCCTATGGGGTATTGCGTCTGAAAAAAAGCATCGGTACCGGCCTTTAACCAAAAATAAACTTTCTTTGGCATAATTTTCAGTAGAAAGATTAAAGGGGCGTTGCGAAGAAAATCATGAAATGAATCCCAATCGATACGCTGGCAAAAGAAGTCTTATGAATAAGCGGTTCATGTCTAAAAGGAATCGAAATAAATATCAATAGACACTACAGTGTAATCCGAATTGCCAAGAGGATAGAGATGTGATGACGAGTAAAAACCAGTTGAAGAAGTAAATAACAAATCGAGTAGAGAAACATTTTGATGAGAATTATTAAGGAAACGAGTAGGAAAATCTATTTGAATGAGAGACTGAGCAACTGAAGACTTCAAGGTCTGAATACCAACAACATAATTAGCATTAGAAGGATTAAGCCACGTGACATGAAGAGCATTACAAAGCACCAAACACAAAGATGTTAATAGAAGAATGTAGAAAGAGAGAGAGAAGGTGAGAGAGAGAGAGAGAGTTCAATGCCATCGGATATTTTGCCTAACATACTACAGCCATCAGAGGAATAGGAAAAAAAGAGATAACTAAAAGAGTATAATAATGAAAGTCGAAAGCGCATGAAAGAATCAACTGGGAACACAGAGGGCGATAGCCTCGCCAATGGAAGATGTTCCCTAATATAAACAGTAAGACCATGCGCAAATAAACTAGAATCAAAGTAGAACTGGAACAGGGTTTTCACAGGTAGAGATAAAAGACTTTAAATTAGTTTCTCATCTCTGGAGAACGTTTTGAGGGAAAAGATTTTACACTACAAGAATTGATACGAATACCACGAACATTGAAAAAGAAAGGTTGAAGGGGCTTAGGTAACTTTTGCTTACTCTTTTAATTTTATTATTTTTATGGTAGCAAAAAGTAAAAAAAAAAGTCCAAAATAATTTTCCCTGTCCGTTGTCTAGGGCGATATAATCCACATGTGGCTAAAAATAAAGATAAAGTACATGCAGAGAAACCTATCGATGCGCAATATGGCACTACGTATACATCGTTATTATGCAACTGTTCATCAGAGCAGCACCAAAGAGTTCGAACTCCTTGCTACCATTTAGGATGCAGTAACCAATAAACTACCAACCCGGTACCCACAAAGTCATATGCATTGATCACCCAGCTCACAAAATAGTCTTAAACGGTTAAAATCATTAGGGCCACAGAAGAAAGAAAAGTATCGGAAAAAAAGTAGCATGAACTTAAGATATCAGTTGATGTTCATGATGATTGCATGAGGATTAGTCCTCATGCAATCATCATGACGATCATCATAAATTGCAAAGTCAAATCATAACCGATATCCTCTGACTCGCATGGATCATGGACATGTGACCATTTATTCCATCATGAGAACCTTCCTTCCTGGTTGTTGACGAGAGTCTAAGAGGTCCTTCTCTCAGCGACAGTGTCCCATCACCGTACTGACCGAGTATACATAGCTATGGATCCCAGTATAACTCACAGGGCTAAATGGCCGTTTGCCTTATAAGAACGTCCATCCGCCCTTTGACAGATCTAGTTTTGAATCCTGCTGGATCTCAAGCCTGCTAGAGGAACCGAGTTAGCCGCCGATAACTTGACTAAGCACCAGAAAGGGCCGTGTTACATGGTACCATTAGCAATTGTAGAGTCATCACGTGTCAAAAATGAAAATAATTATAATAAATAAAACTAATTTTAAATATATTTACATATATTTAAACATATCTTATGTAAATGAATACATATCTAGTCGCAATAAGTGTCCCTTTAACACATTATTATTATCATTATTATTGAGGGAGAGAGCAGCGTTATTCAAAAGGCGTTATATATATATATATATATATATATATATATATATATATATATATATATATTCTTCATTTAGGTATTTCGGTCTGCATATCATAAGGGCTCTAAGGTAAAATCCTATGACTGGTTCAGATTTTATTTTTGGGTTGTGGTGGGAATAGAAGTTGATTAGATCATGTTTATTTGTTTGTTTACCATATAGCTTAAAGTCTAATTTCTCATTGTTACGTATTAATAACATACCGAGGAAAGGTAGAGAATTTTTTTTTATTTTAAATTCATCTCTGAATTCAATGGTAGGTTAAACTCTATCATGTTTCATTACTATGTCTAATAGGTTTGTATCTTTGAGATATAATAAGAGGACGTCATCTATATATCTTAGGTAAGTAGATCTGTTTGGTATGATGTGACTAAATGGATCGGATTCTAAGAATTCTAGAAAAAGGTAAGCGAGAACACCATTGGTAGGTGACCCCATAGGTTAACCGAATAGTGAATATTGTTGAAAGAGAAGAAGTGGTTAACGATTAGTTTATATATTTCTATAATTTTGTCGACGGGGAGAGGAAGCTTTTCTTTTTTTTCTTTTTTTTTTTTTTTTTTTGAGGTGGTTTCTCAATATGTTGAGCTATTTCGTGATGGATATTTTTGTGTATAAGGATTTTTCATGCTATGATTGTGACAGTCTCAATTCACACTTTTTGTCACTTTCTAGTTCGCAGTTTTTGTTACTGAAAGCAAACCTGAAAGTTTATCCCTGAAATACACCACCGAACTGAAGAAAAATGACAGTGTCACAACCTTAATCAAAAACCACAAATTCAACCACACCGAATTTGAAAAAGGTTTCGTACAAGTTATATTAGCAACCACCCTCACAAACAGCGATGAAACTACTCTACCCAGGAGATATATACGGACACTAAAAACATCATGACTCCAACCGACAAAGGAATAGTTATAATGGACACCAGCGACTTCTTTGAAAAATTGCAATCCCTTCTAGATAATGACAGCACCTAGACAAAAACCAATGAAGAGACAGTAAACACAGACACATGTAGGGTCAACAAAACAGCTAAGAAACTATTAAAAAATGAAAGCAAATCCTGGACCAAATTGATGCACCACACCCACACTATACGGCTCACTCAAAACACACAAACCCGAGATACCAATCAAAGCCATTGTGTCCGGTATCAATAGTGCATCCCCCAATTAGATATTGCGATTGCAAAAGTCCTAACTCCGTTCCTAGGAACCATCAACACAACACATACCAAAGACTCTGGTGACTTAATCCCGAGAATACGAAACATAAATATGGAAAACGTGGTTATTGTGAGCCTAAACATCAAATTATTATACACCAACATAACCATCACGAAATGCCTCAACATATTGAGAAACCAACTCAAAAATTCGAAAAAAATGCCTCTCCTCGTCGACAAAATTATAGAAATATGTAAACTAATCACTAACCACTTCTCTTTCAACAATATTCTCTACAAGCAAAAGATACAAACGTATTAGACATAATAATGAAACTCAATAAGGTTGAAACTACCACTGAAATCGCACACGAATTTGAAAAAAAACAAAACAATTCTCTACCTTTCCTCGACATGTTATTAATACCTAACAATGAGAAATTAGATTTTAATGTATATTGTAAACAGACAAAAATGATCTAATCAACTTCTATTCGCACCACAACCCAAAAATAAAACACGGAATAGTATTAGGATTTTACCTTAGAGCCTTTATGCAGCTCGGATTATCTACTACCTTTACATATATATATATATATATATATATATATATATATATATATATATACCCACACACATACATATATATATATACACACACACACACACATATATATATATATATACACAGACACACACACACACACACACACTCATATATTGTGGCAAGTACAGATTTTATTTAATAACAGCTCTATATTTTACCTGAACGTTAATTAAACCCTTTCATAAACAAGAATAAATAATAATTAATTACTTCTAAAATATTCTAATAAGCTGTAATTAAGGTCTCCCTTTTAATTGCGCGATAATTCTGTCTCTCTCTCTCATAATCGGATTCCCCATGACATCTGTAAAATTTCTAAGCTAAATATTTTCTCCAGCGTTTTACTAAATATTTTGAATATTGTAAAATAAAACGCCATTTCAACACAAACGTTAAATAATTTTCTTTCGAAATGTTTTTTTTTTGTTTTATTTATCTATTCTTGATTATAAAAGAGCTTAATTAATTTTCAGCCGCAAAACAATGTTGCTATTAGACAAAATGTGAACATATTTTTGTATTTGTCGTGGGTGGAAATTTCATGGTTTATTATTTGACAATACAAAACATTTCGTTTGCCATTATTAATCTGTAAGCACTGAACGTATTTGTTCTTGATATTTACAAGGATCAGGTTTATATGTAATGGGAAGATTTTATTGCGTGTATACTTCATGTAGCAAAACTCTGACTTGCAGAGGAAAATCAACATTTTGTATTTGTGTGTGGATCCCATCGGTTCGAAGTCCAAGCACTAGTAGTTGCGAGAAATACACAATTATCTCAACCACGTGGCAGGTTAAGTGATATTAAGTCGTATTAAATTGACAATGAATCACTCAAAAGACAAACATTTTCATTATTTATAAAACAATAAAGTCTCTATTATAATACGACTTCTTTGTGTGTATGTACATTACGCTTTTTTATCTGGTGTCCGAGTATAGTATCTGTTGCTAATCACCAGACTTTCTCATCTGAAATCAGTCACGCTTTCAGGCGGGTAAACAGATAATAATTTTAAGCGAGAAGGTAACAGGAAAATGGATAGAGAAGAATTGACCGAAAAACAGTGTGTGAGGAAAGAAAGGCAGATAGATAGATAGATAGATAGATAGATAGATAGATAGATAGATAGATAGAAAGAAAGAAAAGAAGAGAGAGTAGTAGGGAAGGAATGGAATCGACAGAAAGGCAGAGAGTGAGAGGCTTGCTGGCTGTGTATCAAGAGATAATGAGTGATAGATTAAAAGCTGGGCAGAGATGAAAATCATAAAAATTGAAATAAATTAAAATTCCTTATGCTTAGATAGAGCGAAAGAAAGATAAAAGTGAGCATGTGGTAGAAAATATGTTTACATTCCTTATTCCTGTTCTTTTTCTGCATATTACTTTATTAACTGTTTTATTCTATCTTAATATTCTTTCTTTTTCTCAGAAACACTTTGGGTCGATACACTCTTCAATATTACTCTTCTTTTATTTCAACTTTCTTTTCGTTTTTCTTCAGAAAACCACGAAAAACGATCTGTTTTTTATAGTCTTATCTTTCCTTTTCTGCCTTACTTCTTTTGTCTTTTTATTTTCATCATTTTGGCTTCAATCTTCGTATTGTTTTGTTCTCTGCTTCTCTTTCGATATGAATTTCTCCGCCTAAAGATAAAAAAAAGGCTTATAGTTAGGAAAGATGTAGACAGTTTTAATTCAAGGTTTTTAAAAGCGGCTTTAGGATTCTGTTCTTTTTGCTTATCACATTCCTCCAAAAGATAACTGACAAGATTCCTCCTAAAGCTGAATAACGAGGAGGACAGGCGTTTATTATAATCACGGATAATATTATCAAAAAGTTCTTAGCAATAAAGCAAGAACACCGTGAAGGCGTAGCGGCGATTGGATGAGAAGATATTGCTATATGGCTGATCCCAATGACGGCTACTGTTGTATCAATATCGGACATTTACTCTTTATTTCCGTACTTGGTTGTTTATTTTTCAGTCTTTGAATAATTGGTCGCGAAAAAAGGAAAAGTAATAAGATAAAATAAGCACTAGTCAAGAATTAATAATACATTTCTTCAAACTTTCAATGTTTTATTGTCTTTTCATTCCATGACATAACGTTTTGATAACAACAGATACAATAAAACAGCAAACGCTGCCAATATCATAAAACCTTGAGGATTCTTAACATTTTTGAATGCTTATAATATTGTGTAGATTTGATCGACACTTCAAAATCAAAACGCCAGTTGATTTTCACACTTGGTCACGTGTCTGGCTGGTGGGTGATCTAATTGAGTTAACACTGCGATGTGAATTGGCTAGGCATATTTACCGTTTTTTTTTCTTTCATTTTTCTTTTTCTTTTTTGCTTTTATTTTTCGTCGAGGCGTGTGTCAATGAGTGGCAAGTCATTAATCGCAATATAAAGAGTGAGGGCAGCCTCTGTGGCAATGAACACCACGCGTTTTGCGCTATCACACAATGGCGGCTGCAACGGCACGCGCTTCCGCCAGTTTCATTTGGTGTTTGGAGAATAGATCGGGGGTTAATGACAGAAGGTCGCTGGACTTTTAGTTCAATTTTGGAGGCCCGGGATAAAACAAAATATTTTATTAAACAGCATTGATTAATCAAAAAATCTCTAACATATAAAGTAACAACTATAATAATAATAATAATAATAATAATAATAATAATAATAATAATAATGATGTTTTCTCTTTCAATAATCCTAAATTTTCTTCCAACACTTAAATAATAATACGGGAAGGAAACTGCAAGAAACTTGTATGAACAACACCCAGACTCGGTTACAGAGATAGGATCTGCAACAATTTATGAGACTTTAAACACAGACAGAACGTCAAAACTAATCGTTCAGAGATCGCAATAATGTGCCATCTTATTGAAATGCCACACTCCACAGATTGTATTGTATCTTTGAATATCTTCAAAAAACAATCAAGATACAAGGATCTTGAGGAGACATGAGGAAAAAAAAAAAAATTCCAGTCGTAGTTGGAACTCTCGGATTGATTGGAAAACATTCCGATAGACTCGTTGAAGGGATTACTGGTAATCAATTCCTTAAAGAAATACAAAAAATTGTATTCATAAATACACACATTACGAAGAGCTTCATCTATGTAAAATATGTGTGATCTTGATTTTTTTTTTTTTTTTTTACGAAAATGATAAGTAGAAAATGTTATGAAACCAATTCTGACTTTAAATCTCTGGTTGGGACCCGGAAGGAAATATGTATAGAACAGAAATCAAATGAAATAATAATAATAATAATAATAATGATAATAATAATGTCTCTATTTAAGAGATTAAAAAATACCGCGTGAAACTGTTCATCTACTCTTCTTCTTCTGTGTGCCGGGAGCTTTCAGGATGTGAGCAATCATGGCTCTCTACAACTTCCTGTTCTTTCTAGTTATGAGCAAGTTTTGTCTTTTTGTTATATCGCCTAATCCTTTTACAAAAGTTAGTTAAGTACGTCATTCGCTGATTTCTTCTGTCCCTTTTGCCTTTAATATATCCTGTAAGTATCAAATTCTCCAAGACCTCTTTCCTCATTATATTCTCTAGAAATTTCAGTGTCTCTTTCTGATAATATGCGTCCCTTTTCTTTTCTTTTCCCTAAAACTTCATCGTTACTCACATGTTCAGTCAATGTTATTCTCAGTATCCTTCTGTAGAACCACAAATCTTTTGACTCAAGTTTCTTCTTCAAGTAAGGATATTGTCCAACATTCACTGCCATATAGTGGGCCTCATATTACATTTCAGTTATTAAATGTAATTTAATATTACATATTACAGTTCAGTAATCCTTTCTTTGTTTCTCACGAAATTCTCCTGTTCATAATACTTTGCTTAGCTTTTGGAAGGCTTCTTTTGCTATTCCTTCAGATTTCAGATTTTTTACTTGCTTGATTTTGGTGTCTAGAGTATTATCAATGAAACGGACACATAAATACTGTACATATTGTGCATCGCTTAATATCAGAATTTGTGAAAACAGATATAGTGGGGTGCAAAAAAAGTTAAGATTGTTTATTAGTATGCTTTTATCAACAGAGTTTTTGTGGAACTTGAGGATTGGAAAATGGGTTGTTGCGTTTTTATAGGTGCCAGGTAACAGAAGATGCACCGCTTTAAGTAGCTCGAAGCTGAAAAGGCGAAGCAAAAATTTTTAGGCAATGAAAGATTTGAAATAATAAAATTATGATAATATGCAAATTTCTAAGTAGGAATTGTTCCATCTTATTAATACGAGTGTAATGTGCCTTGGCAAAGCATCGTAGAATATTAGCTTGCTTTTTTACACTAAATTCATAGTTAAAATTTCTGTTGAATCAAAGATAAAGCCTGTGATTTTGAAAGAGAGTTTACACAACGAGAGATAGCCAGACGGCTGGGAATTTTCAGAAATATTGTTCACACCATCAAAAAGATATTTGCTGCTGCTAGAACTGTTTGAAGTGAAAAGTAAATTGAAAGACCACAAAAACTAGACAAGAAAGATGAAAGATTGTGAATCTCAGTAGGCAATCCAAAATTAACAACCAGACAAGTGAAAAGTGAATTAACAGTGACGTTTCACTTCATACAATCCACGGAGTATTACGAAACAAACAAACAAACACTTGAATACGCGTATAGCATGAAAAACATCATTAACCAAAAATATTGGAATAGACTAGTGAAGTGGTCAAAAGAATATACAAAATGGGAGGGATAAATGCAAAATAGAGTTTCATTCTAATGAAAGAGAATATATAAGACCATTGTAAGAAAGAAAGAATGCAAATACAAACATAAAGATGGTACAATTTGGTGATGGGCATGTGGGGTTGCATCAAAAGCGATAGTAATTTTGGTAAAAGTTGAAGGAAACCTAAACAATGAAAACTTAACTTAATTTACTACGGTCTAATCTTCAGTGAGATATCTTAGATAGGGAAAATTTGCAGTATTACGGCACTCCTTGTCATACATCACGTACAACAAAAAGGATTCTTGTGGATGAAGATATTCAACATTTGGCAGAAAGGCCAGCATAAATCTCTGATCTCAATAGAATTGAACCATTTGTAATAGAAACTGAAGAAAGAAGAGCTCCGATGAAAACCACTCAATCTGAAAGAGCTTTAGCAAGACTTAAAGGAAAAATGGAAACATATCCCCTATGAGAAAATTTGGAACTTGTTTTATTCAATGACATATCGATATGAAGCAATTATTCGAGTCTAAAGCAGTAACATTAATTCCTAAATCCATATTTTCACAGTTTTTACTTTATGTGATAATAATGATCAGTTTTTGCAAAAAAATCCTTTTTAACTTAAGAAACGAACTAAAAGAGGACATTTTCGAGGTTGTATTTTACTTCCAGAATCATTACGTATGCTTAAGATACAATATAATCCACTATAAATTGTAATTTGGCTTTCAAAGATCATAAAGTTGCACTGAAAAAAGTATACATCTAATCACTCAGGATTTGTGGGTTAAATAAACAAAAGTAATTAGCCATTATTGTAACGAATAATTGATGGAGGTTCTTCACAATTTGGGAACATGACAGTTCCATCGAAAAACTAGTTAAAAAATCAAAGCGAAAAAATAGAATTCGCATCACATCAAAGGAAATTCTTACGATCGCCAGTGTCATGTTTGATGTTGCTACATGATATAGCAAGCTCCGGTAGCGGATTCAAATCTTGTTTAAGTCTAATTCCTTGCATTGTTTACACTCTCTCTTTCGTCATCTTTTTCTATCATTTTGCCAGCATTTTAATAGGCGGAGATTACCAACAGACAGTATATTCTGATCAGAGTAAAAAAAAAAAAAAAAAATGAACAGTCACACGTGCAATCAAATAGAATTATAATAAAGGATATATTTTTGGACAGCTTCAGATGCACAAATATAAAATAAATGAAGAAAACAAAAAGAACGTCGAAAAAATTTATTAAAATAAATGTGAATTGATAGAGAGATGCAGTTGAAAAGAATAAATATGGAATGATGGAGGCATGCAGTTGAAAATAATAAATAGGCAAGGATGGAGACAGGTAATTGATAAAAACTCATATGGATTCATGGAGAGATATTGTTGATAAAAATAAATGCGGATAAATCGAGAGATGCAATTGATAAAAATAAGTGTGGATTGACGTAAAGAGTGCAGTTGAAAATATAATTGTGTATTGATAGAGATATGCAGAAGATAAGAATAAATTTCGATTGTTGGAGACATACAGTTGATAAAAATAACTGTGGATAGATGGAGAGATGCAGCTGATAAAAATTGGATTGTTGGAGAGATAGAGACGAAAAAATAATTGTGGATTGATGGTGAGATTCAGTTGAAAAATAACTGTGTATTGATAGAAAGATATAATTGTTAAAATAACTGTGTATTGATGGGAAGATGCAGTTGAAAAATGTATCTGCATTGATGGAGAGATGCAGTTGAAAATAATAAATATGAAATGCTAGAGAGAAGTAGTTGATAAAAATAATTGTGGCTTGATGGAGAGATGAAACTGATCAAAATAAAAGTGAATTCATGGAGAGATGCAGGTCATAAAGATAGATGTGGACTGATGGAGAGATGCAGTTGAAAAAATAACTGTGGATTGAAGGAGAGTTGCAGTTAATAAAAATAAATGTGGATTGACGTAGACATGCTGTTGATAAAAATGACTGGATTGATGAAGAGATACAATTGATAAAATTAAATATTGGTTGATGGAGAGATGCAGGTCATAAAAATAATTGTGGATTGATGGAGAAATACAGTTGAAAAAATAACTTTGTATTGATGGAGTGATGCAGCTGATAAAAACACATATAGATTGAAGCAGAGATGTAGTTGATAAAAATAAATGTGGAATGATGAAGATATGCAGTTGAAAAAATGATTGTGAATTAATAATAAGAAATGTAGTTGCAAAAATAACTTTGGATAGATGGTGAGATGCAGTTGATAAAAATAAATGTTGATTGATAGTGATTTGCACTTGATAAAAATAGTTTTGTATTGATGTAGAGATGAATCAGATAAAAATAAGTTTTGATTGATAGAGAGATTCAGTTCAGAAAAATAAATTCTGGTTGATGGAGGTATGCTGTTGATAAAAATGGATTTGCATTTATAGAGAGAATCAGTTGAAAATAATAAATATGGAATAATGGAGACATGTGATTGATAAAAAACATATATGGATTGATGGAGAGATGCAGTTGATAAAAATGTTTATGGATTGATGAAGAGATGGCATTGCTGAGAATCAATGTTCATTGATGGAGGTATGCAGTTGTTAAAAACAAATCTAGATTCATGTACAGATGTAGTTGATAAAATTAAACGTGGATTAATGGAGATATGTAATTGTGAAAAATAGCTGTGGATAGAGGGAGAGATGCAGTAGAAAATTGCAAATAATTATAGATTAACATATTCAGTTGATAAAAAGAAACATGAATTGATTGAGAGTTGCGGTTGTAAAAAATAAATATGTATTGATGGAGAGACCTAGTATAAATATAAATGTAGATTAATGGCGAGAAACATGGAGATGAAAAAGACAGTTGTGGATTAATGGGGACGTGCAATTGAATAGCAATGGATTGATGGAGAGATGCAGTTTAAAAAAAATGTGCAATGTTGTTAAAAATGTGGATACTAGAGAAACAGTTGAAAAAAATAAATGTTGATTGATTGGAAGATGTTTTTCATAATAATAACTGGGAATAGATGAAAAGATGCGGTTGAAAAATAAATAGTGGCGAGGGGGGTTAGATGCAGAGATGCAGTTGATATGATAACTGTGGATTAATGGCGTGATGCAGTTGCAAATTATAAATAAGGAAAGTTGAAAAAATGAATGTTGTTTGGGAGTGAGATACAGTAGAAAAATATAATAAAAAAATAAAGATGGTTAGATGCAGTGAAAAATGTGTGTGGATTGAGGTGCGAGATGCAGTTGAAAAAACCATTGAATATGATAGATGTAGAAATGCATTTGAAAAATATAAATGCGGATTGAGATAGAGATATGGATGAAACGAATAAATAAGCATGGATGGAGAGATGCAGTTGTCAAAACAGCACTGGATTGATGGAGATATGCAGTTTAAAAAATAGATGTAGACTGATGGCGAGATGTAGTTGAAAAAAAATAACGGTGGATAGGTGAAGAGATGTAGATGATGAAAATAACTGGATTGTTGGAAAGATACAGTTGATAAAATAAGTGTGGATTAATGGAAAGATGCATTTGATAAAAATGAATGTGGATTGATAGTAAGATGCAGTTGAAAGAATTAAATGTGGATTTATGGAAGGCTGAATATGAAAAAATAAAAGTGGATTAATGCAAAGATGCAGTTGAAAAATGTGGATTTATGGGGAGGCGCAATTAGAAATAATAAATGTGGATTGATGCAAAGATGCAGATAAGTGTGGATTGATGTAAAGATGAGTTGATAAAAATAAATTTGAACTGATGGAGATATGAAGTTGAATAAAATAAATGTGGATTGATGGACAGATGCAGTCGATAATTAACTGTGGACTGATGGAAAGTTGCAGTTGATAAAAGTAAATATGGACTGATGGGAAGATGCAGAGGATGAAAATAAAGGTGGATTGTTGGAAAGATGCAGTTGATAAAAATAAGTGTGTATTGGTGGAAAGATTCAGTTGAAAAAATAAAAGTGGATTGATGGGAAAATTCAATTTGATAAAAGTAAATGTGGATTGAAGGGAAGCACCAGTTGAAAAATTAAATGCAGATTGATGGGAATCTGCAGTTGAAAAAAAATTAATGTGAATTCATTGAAAGAGGCTGTTGGAAAAAGTCAATGCTGATTGATGGAAGGAGCCAGTTGTTAAAATTAAATGTGGCTTGATGGAAAGATGCAGTTCAAAAAATAAATTTGTATTGATGAAAAGATGCAGTTGAAAAAATGTTTGTTGATGGAAAAATGCTGTTGATAAAAATAACTGGATTATTCGAAAGATTCATTTGAAAAAAATAAATATGGAATGATGGAGAGATGCAACTGAAAAACAATTTGGATTAATGGTGAGATGCAGTTGATTAAAATAACTGTAGATAGATGGAGAGACGCGTTTAACAAATAACTGTGGATTAATGGTGAGATTCGGTTAAAAAATAACTCTGGATTGATGGAGAGATCCAGTTGTACAGTTGAAAAAAATAAATGTGGATTCATTGAGTTATGCAGTTGTAAAAATAATTGGACTGCTGCAAAGATACTGTTTAAAAAAATAAATGTGAGAAATGCAGTTGATAAAAAATTATTTATAAAATATTCTTTTTAAATATTTTTTTAAAATTAGAGTTCTGAATTGGCTGCCATTGTTTTTCTTATATTAATCCGTTTGTGGTGTATGAATTTAATTATCTCTCCCTTCTGTGTATGTATATTTTGCAGTTGGTGCCTTTTAGTTTTGTTAGTGCTTTTAGGTATTTACTTTAGTACAATGGCTTACTTAGTATTGACCGTTATCTTTCTTTTTTACTCCTTATTAACTCAATAATATAGTGAAAATTCTTTATCTAAAAATGTTTTCAAAATTATAGATTTTTCAGATTGAATCTTGTTGATGGAGTTTTTTTAAAGGGCATAATATCCCGATCACATTAGGAATTTATGTTTTGACTTCGGAATTGCCTGACACACACTCCCTTATACAGCGTTCGTAGGCGCAAGCAAGTCATCAGAAAATATTATTTATCATACAAACCATAAATAATAACTTTCATTATTGTCCAGTGCTCTATAAAACTTACCTTGTTCCAGTATTTTCAAGCGTATATTGAAAACAACCGAGACAAGTATAATGTCACTATGAAATCATATATCGATATGTAAATCATTGAAATTACGAATGAAAACAAAAATCAATGGAAAAGAAATTTCGTTAGCCGTTGTCGGCGGAATTACTTTTTTGGTTTAATTAATGCCATCTTTTCTTTCGTATTTCATTTTTATCTCTAATCAATTTTAGTGAAATGGAAATGTTTCTAAACACCTTACGTTCAGGTAATTAGCAATAGAGACAGATGCCAGCAACGAATGCCAGGAGTTTTGAATTTGCTCACTTCATTGTTTTTTTTGGGTTTTTTTTCTCATCTTTATACATTTATTATCGCTTCTAAATCAAGATTCTTGGCTGGATGTTTTCGAAAAAGGTTTTTTTTTTAATTTACTTACTTATTTTCATTAGATGTGATGTGAATGGCTGGTCGCTATCATGATATGCCCGACATATCCCATGAAGCATGAGATATGTCATGATTTCGAATGTCAGTCTAAACCCGTTCATTAGATATGTATCTCGATATGAAGGTTTCCTTGCCTGAAAGATACTGAGGATGTGTGTTGTGAATAAACTGATTTCTGTCCCTCCATGTTTTGCCTTGGTTTATCGTTTCATTTTCATTAAGGCACGATCGGAAGATATCTGACCCTGTGTTTTCCTATGATAATGACACAGTACTTACGTTTAGGAAGCTTTCGTGATTTTGTATCTGTTTGCCTGATGAGTTTGCAGAAATGAAGCAGATTTTTTACTATAAATTCCTAGGCAATTACTAAATTTGACATAGTATTTCACAAAAATGCAATTAAAAGTGAATTGAGAATTGTTGGCGATATTGGCTTTTTAACTACGAATCCACGACTCTTATTAGTATTGCTTATAGATATAAGGCTGTTATGTATAGTGTAAATGTATTTCTACTAATTTTATTATAGAAATGCACCGAAATTTAAGAAGGAAAAGATTAACCATTGATAAGGCATCCATGAAATCATTACTGATATACTACGGTTATTAAATGATTTATGCAAACATATTTCAAATGGTTTTACTATAGAAATGCAGTAAAAATCAAAAATAAAGAGATTCTCGTTAATGGCCAAGAATATCGGTAAGCACTACTAACAGAATAAATTGATTATTGCGATGGAGCGAGTGTTCTCTCAAAGAGGCTCCACTGCCTACTGGAACGTAAGTTAATCGCAATTCCTCCAGATATGCTCTACCTTTACAAGAGCCAGATCGGATCGAAAATGAAGTATTGAGGCCATATCTGTACTGGAGTTGCATAGTCTTCTCTTTCCAGGCTTGATTGAGTTCATAACCGTTGTGGGTGATCGATTATTTTCTTCAGCCCTTTTCCCTACAGACGAAATGTTGCAAGTTTTTCGTTACTCTATGGCTATTTCCTATCCTTAGTTCCACCAACTACAACTACAACTGTCACAGCTATGATCCGCCACGCCACGTACACTGGAAGGAAGCATCCCAATTTCATTCATATTCCATTAGTAAGAAGGAAGTTCCACTCGAACAGATTCTTCTCGTGAAACGCTAATTTGTGGAAAAAAAACTACTTAGAGGCTGCTTTCCCAACCACTACAATCTTATATATCGTGAACATTAGTAAAAAAGAAAAATACTACTTCGTTATGAATCAGGAAAAAAGTGTTTTCATCTGTTCAGTCAAGCATTTTATAGAGAAGAGAGCGTGTATTATATGTTGAATTATAATTGATAAATATGAATGTGTAACAGTCATTATCGCTGAAAATTGAATCGACAAACAGAATATGAATTCCAGTTGACTTGTTTGTGTTCATAAATGTTCTTTCTAAAACATGAATCCAATTCTTTTTCTGTCCTTCAGTGGTTTTTTAACCTTTTTTGATAATCTACTTTAATCAGAGAAAGAGAGAGAGAGAGAGAGAGAGAGAGACAGCAACATTTTGTTGCGTCCATCGTCTAAATAGCCACGTTGATAGTTCTTTGTAGTAGTAGTAGCAGTAATAGTAGTAGTATTCTCTCTATCTACTATATTCTTTCAGATAGAAACCCTTTTAAAAGTAATCATCAGTCCTTTATTTGTTTGTTTTTTTAATCATTTCACTCCAAATCCAATGCCATTAATACTCAGGGGTTTACTGGGAGTGAAAATGAATTAAAATTTTGATTATAAGGAAGCTTGAGGAGAAGACAAAGGATGAATAGCATTCAAAAAGATAGAAGATGGTGATTGATGTTGCATTTAAATTTTTGAAGATTGTAGTTATCAGGAAAGCAAGTAAACGCGAGGGAGTTTCACAGGCGTGTTGTGCGAGAAAAGAAACTGTTGGAGTAGAAGTGGCAGTTGCATTTAACTATTTCAACAGTAAATGGGTGGGACCTAGATGCCAATCTAGTAGCACACATAAATTTATGTAATCGGGACACCAGGGGGAAAAAGCTCGTCAGAGTAGTAGCCATGAAAATATTTAGAGAAAAGATAAAGGGAAGCCACGACACGTTAGTGAGAAAGTGACTGAAGTTGAGATGGATTTTGTCAAGAATCTTGAGATGCGCAGTAAGAGAACCATACCAGATATGGCAAGAGTATTTAATGCGCGGACGAATGGTAGATTTATAAATGTGCAAAGATAGAGGCCGACGAGAAACATTTTCTGACACGACACAGTGACCCAAATTTCTTTTCAGTATTCTTATTTTCCTTGGCTACATTTCTAATAGTTCCTTCAATTTACCTTATATATCTGCTATCAACACAGTATCAATAGCCTAGTAGATTAAAGCGTTACTTCGTGAGTTTGCTGACAGTAATTGTGAGTTCAATCCCTAAGCCAGGCAGTGTGTACTTCGATTCGGTGGAAACTAGGCAGGCTAAGCAGTACTAGACGAGATGAGGAATGAGGACAATCTACACCCGTCGATTAGATGGAGTTTTCAATTCAAAATTACCTGGAGGTTACCTGGGTTGAGAAGCACCTGATGAAGGCAGAAGAACACAACGGCCGAAACGTTGTCATAATAGCAACAAAGATGAGGACAATAGTCCGAATATAAGTAGTGTAAATAATGTAAATAATGATAAATACTCTTCCCAAATACGGATTACTAAAACACAAACTACTATCGCTTGAAACAAACTGGTTCGTGTTTCAATTACCAAGCAGCGGCCCATAAAAATCTATTTCTGTAACCGATATATCCTTTAGATAAACGGATTTTTATCAAGCTGGGACATTTAAAGTTCAGAGGCGGGACTACATTTGACTTTGCACAGATTTAATCATTAATCAAGAACTTTGATCAGTCATGACTAGAAATTGCTTCTTATACAAGATTTAAATCATTAAAGCATTTTTATTAAGCCAGACTTGAAACGAATATTCCCTGACTCATGTCTTTAATTTTAAAGAATTCTGAAATATCAAGTATGGACAGAACTGTGTTACTTCTCTAAGCATTTTCATGATAAATGTTGTGATGTGCTTTTGACGAATTTAAGCACAGTACTAGATTAACAGCTTTATCTCGTCATTTTACTGTTGAAATTTCTAGATGTAACCATAAGTTCTATTCTAATAGTTTCATCTCTCATACTTCTCACCTTGAACTTTCTTCCGACTTCTTGCTTTTTCTATCAATTATTAGGTTGGTGCAAAAATAATGTCGTTTTCTCACATATGTGAGAAAACGATATTATTTTTGCACCAACCTAATATAATACAATAAAAAAGTAAACTCAAATTTCACATCAATCTTCGTCTTCTGTCTTCTTGAATCCTTTTCACCTTTTGCCCTCTCGCATCTGCAAAGTTTCCTCAATTTATTTCAAACTCAGAAACCCTTTGCATCTTTGTGACTTTATCGCCTTGTTTGGAGTGAAATTTTTATAAAAAATAATTTCGGTTTTCAGTGAAAATAAAACAATATCTCTTAAAATGCTGAAATACTGATTTTCTAGGCCCTCCTCACTTGGGAAATTGATATATTACAATCTTCTGACTTTGTGCCATACTGATTAAATTATTAAATATCAGATTAGAGTTTTTTCGCCTCTATAATAATCTGCTTTCGAGGATGAAATTCGTCAATTTGCAACACATTTCTAATATATGAACTAATTATAAATATCTTCTGATGATGATGGAAATATGTTTCGAATCAACTCATAGCTATTGTTTGGTAATAAAAAATATCCATGGATTTTTTAAGGAATTCCCTTAGTTTTTTACAGTTCAGTTTGTTCCAATGGAAGTGGCTCGTCGTATAAAGAGTGCACTTTTCACTATAAGAGCCAAACATCGACTAAGAGGAGAACAATGTTATAGTTTTTAAGAAAAGAATAGAAAGAAAAGAAAAAAAAACGTGTGTCCGTCGAGTGCGGTTGGGAGTGAGAGCTTTTGTCAGGGAACGTGCAATTTTGGATCAGTGCTGATTAACATGTTCCTTGTAGGGAAGCAGTTTGTTGATTAATACAGTTTTAATGAGAGCGTCGCGCCAAAAAGTAAGAGGCGGCAAAGCAATATAGGAAATGTTGGTGTCGGACGACAACGAAGTTACATCGGCAATTACGGGTTGAACTGGGCGGGAATGGAGGGCGAGTGGTCAGAGAGCAAAGTGGAATGGGTGCGAGGGAATGGGAAAGAGATAAGAAAAAGGAAGAAAAAAGAGGACAAAATAGAAAATAACTGGATGTGGAAGATGGACAGAGACGCACTTTTATACGCATACATCTCGATACGACCACGCTCACGCTTTCTCTCTCCCTCTCTGTCTCTGTCTCTCTCTCTCTTACATGCACACCCACATACAAAAATCTAACCAATCGCACAAATACAAACATATTATATAATATATGCGCCTAGCGTAGCGTAACATTTAGCAAGATAATCTTACAAATTCACTAATGTAGCGATCGCAATCTGATTTTGGTGGCCTTGTGGTAGACTAAATAAATCTTAAAAATAACTTCACACACACACACACATGCACACAAATGTGAAAATGAAAACGAAATACTAAGACAGTTATAAATTTCCTATATACACTCCCTCGGCATATATATATATATATATATATATATATATATATATATATATATATATATAATTAATAAATAATAAAACCTAAAATCTAAAATCACCTCATATGGGGAAAAGCCTATTTCGGCAGACGAAAATATCGATCGTCTGTCTTATTAACCACAGTATGGACTGAGTTCGTCACAGAAATTTAACTGCGTAAGCTAAAAAAAATACAGTCGAAAAACTAATACAGAATTTATCCATTTCAGTGTTTCAGTCAGATGAAAGGTACCAAACAGGGGACAAGTGTGGATGAATATATATATATATATATATATATATATATATATGTGTGTGTGTGTGTGTGTGTGTGTGTGTGTGTGTGTGTGTGTGTGTGCATAGAAATATATTCAAAGACTGACTTGGATATCTACATGTAAAAATGAATAATACACACAATGACGCATTATTTGTTCCATAGGGTGCTGAAAAGTTCTCGCATCTAACTGATCACAATATTTAAACAATTGATGAAACATCAGATATTTTTGCAATTCATTCTTCTTGGTCTCATGCTGACGACTTTCCTGCAGCCGTCGCGTATGTTTTTCAGGCAAATGATTTAGACAAGTGAAGCATTATAAAGCTTCAGTGTGCGATGGATAAGTTGTCATCTAAATGACACAAAATGATATCTCATTTTAACATAATATATACATCAAAATTACACACAAATATCTTGTTTAAATTGGTGAATGATGCCATAAACATTGTCAAGGACTTTTGTTGGTCTCTCACTTAACTGCACCCTACACATAATAATCAAGTGGTTTGCAGTCTGGGGAGTTAGGTGGCTAGATGTAAACAATGATGTAGTCGCAGAAATTGTCTGACTGTGTGGCATGTTGCAGAATTCTTTTGCCAGACATAGGGTCTTCCAGCACCCACCCTCTTGACTAGGACAACTCTACCTCCCTGGCTATAGACCTGATTGGCGTGGATGGAACGTTTTCAATCATGGCCTGGATATCACCAGCAAATTCTTGAGTTCTTTTCTTATCAGAACGATCAGAGTAAGTTTTCAGAACTGCCGTACCTTCTTCATCACAATTAGACTCATCCAACTCTTTTCGAATCCTCCGCACTATCCATAGATTGAGACCTACACACTCTGAAATGTTTGCATTGGAGCTTTCAGAGCAAATGTCAAGCAGTACAGCACGCCGTTTTCAAAATTTTAGTGTAATAAATTGGGTCATGATGCACTTTTTCGCAGAGTCGGCGCTTAACTGACCCTACTATACTGTGCAGTCAACAAAATAAAAACAAACAACGCGCATGAGAGAAATTAAAAACATATGCCGACATATGGGATAAGGATATATCATTTTTATATATCAAGTAGAGTTTTGGAGGAAAGTTGTATGCGTTTCGTCCTTTTGGATTTCATCAGACTAGGTTTGTTTACGTTGATTATATATATATATATATATATATATATATATATATATATATATATATATATATACCACTCGATTTTTACTAAGTGGATCGTCGTCAGGAGGACCCCATGTGTCATCGCCAGGATTTTCGCTTGTGCATATATTAGGAGACACAAGGCACTACTGGATGTCATCCCGCAGTTTCCATCAGACTTGGAATAATTAGCTCTCATCGATTGTCCAATATGAAGGATCTTTTTGCATGACACTATTGAAGGTCAATGACACAAATCTAGTCTGTTAGATTCTAAAATTGACCACATTGTATTCATCATAACCGTGGCAGGGATGTCTTCCGTGTCCTATGCTTTGCTTCCAAGGCAACATACGGTTTTAAAGTAAGAGTTATTCTTTTCCTATGCTGGTTGCCAACCACAGCAAGGGATCTCAGTTTGCCCTGTTATTTAGCCGATAAAGAAACAACTGGAATTAGAACTCGGCTCTTCTTCTTTCTCATTCCGATCACTTTCCATTACACCACCAGCACATTAGAAGATCATGAAGGAATAAAAAAAAAAGTGAAAATAAAATAAACAAAAATGCATAAGTAATAATAATAATACAACAATTAAGAGAAGAACGTGATTTAAGTAAAGAAAAGAAAAAGAAAAATCAGTGATACTGTTAAACAATATTTCAACAGAATGTTTATCTTCTCCAAGTTATATTAAAAAAAAAATTCAAGTTTAAAAATATATAAATCTACAAAAATATGTGACATCAAAGGAGCTTTCAAAACATTTTATTGGAAACTATTGTAATTTCGACAAGTATCTTAAGGTGCAAATTCTGAAAAACTATTCATAATCTACCGATCTTTCGACATAGTTACGTATGCAACTCTTCTCTTTACTGCTGAAAAATATTGGAAGAGATACGTCAATCATTTTGGGTTTTTAATAATAATAATAATAATAATAATAATAACGTTCGACAAAGAGGATATAGACGACTGAATAAACGAAAAGAAGAGAAACGAAAGAAAGGAAAAGGAGAAAATTAGAAATGTAAAGAGAGGGAATGAAATGAATAAAATGAAATAAGAACAAGAAAGAAAGAAAGAAAGAAAGAAAGAAAGAAAGAAAGAAAGAAAGAAAGAAAGAAAGAAAAGGGAATGTAATAAAAGAAGGTGTGCGGGGTAAATGTTAAATATGGTGCAAGTAATATTCAGATTGACGCTACAAAAGGTAAAGTGAAGAAGGAGAAGAAATCAATGAAGGAAAAGGAGTGAAAAATTGAGAAGGAACGAAAGAATCAGGATGAGTAGAAGAAATGAAGGTTGTAATGTACGAGATAATAGACGTTCAAAATTGGCTCCAATCGAGCGACGTCCGTCACTTTGTGCTTCGGGATTGTTTTTATTCATCTTGGCCGCTTCTCTGCGGTGTTTGTTGGCGGGAAATGGTGAACAGGGTGGTGAAGTTCGATTTTTTTCCTCTACGACCCTGCCAGCAGCCACACCTCTAGCACTGTTCACTCACCCCCACGCTCGACTGTCGCGGGCTACAAATGATGGCTACGGCTTTAGACCGAATGAGAACAAATTAGGCCCCGACTCTAAAGTGATTTACAGCGGGATTAGAATTAGTTAAGCGTGGATTTGCCATCGTTTCCAGAAGGCTTACCGGACTCGTGAATATTGTCAGTGACAAATGACGGAACTTCACATCAAAAGACCGAGTCGAGATGAAGTTGTCTGCCGACGAATATAAACACACACACACACACACACACACACACACACACACACATATATATATATATATATATATATATATATATATATATATATATATATATATATGTATGTATTTACAAGGAGTTGTTGAAAAATCCTCAGCTCCAACCATGTTCAAGCAAATGAACAAACATTGGAACATTTGGGTTCTCGACTAGATCCCTTACTTGGTCTGGTCGAGAACTCTTCGGCACCAACCCATATATATATATATATATATATATATATATATATATATATATATATATATCAGAACAACAGAGAAAAATATAGAACTTAAAAACAATTCGCTCAAATATAAACAGAATTAAATTCGACTATAAATAAACATTTACAAATGACATTCACTGGGGATTAACTTGTTTATCTTGAAAGCCATTGATAGTATAATGCATTGCAGCAGCAAGTCAGATTAACATTAGATTAATAGATTTATAAATATTGAGAGAAATTTTTCCACATTCATTTTTGCTGGTTTTAACACAATAAGTTTTTTTTCAATTCGTCGAGCGTTATACGAAACTGCGCATTATTTGAACAAAGAATTTGTTTCATTGAAACTCGAACTTATATCCCATGTCTCAGGAACTCATCTTCTCGTCTGTCTACTATTGTTGCAGAATGACAGACAATTTAATGCCTTGCTTGGGGTGAACTTGATTACAAAAAAAGAAAAGAAAAAAAAACATGAACATCCGTAGTTTAACAAAATCGACACTTTTATACACATAAAATAAATTCAAAATTCTTTTAAAAATACTCGGCTTGTTGAATTGCAGTGGACTTTTCGAGTTATGATTAGTAAATACAGATTTAATTTAATAACAATATTACTTGACTTAATTACAAATTAATACTGAATTTTAAAAGATTTAAAAGCTTATAAATTATTCTAATTAAAATAAATAAAATGAAAATCAATTCTTGTAAAAATTCTTTAAGCAGCGAAAAAACTTTTTCTTTAAATCAATAGTGTCTATATTTTATTAGTAAAAAGCAATTAAAAGATTTTCTAATTAAATAATATTTTAGTTTTATTGTATTTTTATTTTACGATTCAGAGCAGATCTTCTGTAACTGGGGCTCCTTTTTACAAAAAGAATTGATGATTTAAATTCTTCGTCGACTTTCACATATAACTGATACAAAAAAAAATTTCTCTAAATTTCCTAAAATTCAATGAGACGGGAGTAGAAATTTGCATGTTGACGTCAGAAAAAAACAAGATTTCTAAACAAAATTTCCAAGATTCTGAGAAGGATAATATTTTTTCAATAATTTCTCCACAAAAAAAAAACAATAAAAACGTAAGAAGTGACTGAGTATTTTGAGAATATAAGAGAAAAACACTATTAAGGCGAGATGAATATTAAAAGAACAATAATTAAGAAGACAGAAAATAACGACTGAGCTTTCATTTAAATTTTAAATTTTTTAAAGATTAGTTGATTGGGAAGCAAGAAGTCGAAAGTGAGTTCCACAAGTGACAAGTCCGAGAAAATAAACATAAAAATAGCATAGTTCCATCTAGCCATTTCAACTGTAAAATGATGAGACCTTGCCGCCAATCTAGTACTGCGCTTACATTCATAAGACCTGAGTACCATCTAGGTAAGTTCATCAGAACAATTAACATGAAAGTATTTATAGAAATGATACATTGAAGCTGCATTACGACGATGGGAAAGTGAGTGAAAGCCAGGTCAGGACAATAACATTGCAGATTCCTCTTTGGATTTTAAACAAGAATTTCTAAATGTATAGAAGAAGCACCAGACTAGATGTAACAGCAGTATTCAATGCAGAGACGAATGTTAGATTTATAAATATGTAAGATAGATTCTGACGAAGAAACTGTCTAGCACTAACTTTCCTAGTAGCAGACCTGACAATTGATTTCCATTTCATATCAGCGGAAAATATTAGTCCGAGGAGCGATGAATTTATTTTCCTGGAGAATGTAAAAAGATTTCACTCAAACGATTAAAAGAGAGCAGTTTTTTTTTGGAAGCGTTAAAATTAAAAAGCCATCCCTTGTCCCAGTTAACAACAGATTGTTTTTAAGATCAGCTGCCAATTTGATCTTATCGAATCAATCAAGCTTACTATTAAGACAGGAATAAATGGTTGTGCCATCAGCATAGTTACCGAGTTGAGATGTGATGACACCAGGAAAATCATTGAGTAAAATTAGGAACAACTTAGATTCAAAGATAGAGTCCTGGGGGACACATGCATTAATGCAAAAGATCTAGAAGAGTGGCCGTTCAAGACAACTTTCATTTCAAGATTCGATAAGAAAGACTAGATCACTTCAAGTATTTGTCCAGAAATACTATAACCTCTCAATCTTGTGAAGACAACCAATTTGCCAAACCCTGTCAAATGCTTTCGAAATATCCAAAGCTGCACCATTTTTATCTAATGTTTAGAGTTTGTACAGAACAGGTTCCAGTTTGGGAGTACATTTCTTAAGGACTATTTGCATCAAGCCGAGATGCTTTGAGGGGACCTAGTTTAGAGATGATAGCAGACACCATGGACAGAATTATATGTATATCACAAAATATGCAGCGGGTATTAATAATGCAGACATGCTCCATCAACGTGTCATGAGGGCTTTCAAAATCATGCGACACCGTGTAGGAGTATTTGAAAGGGTTCGGCAGTCAATAACGGGTGTATGCGTATGTAGATTTAAACGGAGGACATTTTGGACATTTGTTATGAGTGGCTGTTTTACGGTACAATGATGGCCTTTTGGACATATGTTTACATAGAGATTTGACCAAATTTTGTGAAAGTATTTTCGAAACACCCTGTATATATATATATGTGTGTGTGTGTGTTGTAAAGTTATGTTGACCTTATTTGTGGTCTGTTTTTTTTACTTGAAAACTATAAGAATTAAACCCGTAGAACCATATATATTCTAAATTGGCATCACTCTTAAAAGTTTTGATCATTATTTATTTGGGCATATGTAGATGAATAAACGTGATATTTTCCAAACCCCGGTCTCACACAACAATCACGAATAGTGCAGCCATCTTGGCAATGAATGCACGTCTTCTTTACTTCTGGGATTCAGATAAAATAACCAGAAATGTTACATAACATGCAAAACTAAGATAACAAAGAGGCATTGTTCAAACAGAGAAGTAACCTGTAGAAGGAGCATACCAAGGAATTGATAAGACAAACTTTTCTTCACTGGAAACGTAAACAAAACTAAAATTCCCTAGTAATTAAAAGTTGTCAATTTGTTCTACCATATAACGTTGTAAAGTCACTTAGAGCAAGCAAATATCTATCGTAATTTCTAAGGTAATTTCAATTTGAATGTAAGTAAAATCATAGGTTAATTAGGTTTTAGTCAAGTTATATAGAAGAGGAACGAGTCTTAAAAATATTCTGTAATTTTTAATTACAGTTAAAAATGTGGTTATGTAAACTAAAAACATTTTTCTAATTCCATTGTAAGTAAACTTTAAAATCGATGAATATTAATAACAATCAAAATTGTAAGCAACATTAATATCTTGATAATGGCGTCGGAATTGTAACTTATTCCTATGACAGCACCGGCAGTTTCTACATTGTGTAATGTTGAATAAAAGTCGAAATGAAAGGCAAATCTGAAGCAAATCAAGGGCAAAATGCTTCTGGTTTGTATCGAATAATTAAAATATTAAGTTTAATTCGAGCAAAATCCGTTAAATAAAAAGAAAACAAAAACTCGATGTAAGCAAACCAAAATCACACAAACATTATAAAAATGATTTATGGATTTGATATGGGCCCAAAGTCGGGACCACGGAAGGAAAACAAGGAACACGGATTAGAGGTAAGAAAGATATATTAAACAAAAAGGTTACAAAGATAGTGTAAGTGTAAGCGGAGCTTAATATGTGCTAGTGTCCAATATTGGTTGTCGTACGCGTCTAATACTACGGTATTAGAATTCTCTCTCTCTCTTTTTCTTAGAGTGTTATATCGGATACTTTATATAGTCCTGGAAGAATCCATGTTGTAGGTATGTTACGGTCTCAAACACCCCACTTCCATGAGTTTTCTTTTTTTTAAAAGGAGAAAAAAAAAACATAAAACTGATAATACTGTTTTCTCTTGGGATTTACGTCGAGCGGTTGAGTAAATTTCCTTTTCCTTACTGAACGTCGCACTTCAGGAGAGACTTGCGGCGTGTCGAGATCGAAGTGATCGAAAATTACGTCGATTGGCTCTTCACAGCTATTTTGTAGCGATTCCTCCGATTCCTTCAAACGGCATTTTCTGAACTGGTTCCAATGGCGTTTGTCAGTGTTTTTCGGTCCTTGGGTAATATAGACCAGTTCGACAATTCTTTGTTTTATGGTGCCTACTTCCTAGAATGTTATGTTGTTTTTGTAAGCCTTGAAAAAGACGTTATCGCCAGGATTGAAATATTTCTAATGAGGCGATACGGTTTTTTTTTTTAACTTTGCTTGCCGTGGAATAAGTTTGTCGAAGATAGACTTGATTTTCCTTGCGAACATTGTTTCTGCAGGCGAGCTTCCCATAGGCGTGTTCGGATTAGGGGTTATCCGATACACCTGCAGAAACTGTTGTAATGCTCTGTCTGTCGGTGTGCCTAGTGCCTTTTTTAAAGCCCTTTTTAGAGTGTCCACGAACCTTTCGGCCTGGCCATTCGACCTAGGCTGGTACTGAGGCTTTGTAATGTGGTCTACCTGATATGACTTGCAGAAGTCTCTAAATTCACTTGATGTGAATTGAGTGCCATTATCTGTAACTACACAATCTACCACGCCAAAACGCCCGAATAGCTCGTGTAGAAATCCGATCGTGCAGTTTGTGGTTGGTCTTTTGCATTGTAGGACCTCAGGCCATTTTGAGTGGCTATTCACAACAATCAGGTAGTACATGTTGTCTATAGGCCCTGCAAAATCGACATGAATTCTTTGCCATGGATGGTCTGTGTTTGGCCATGGTTTGCATGTCGTGGTTGGAGCTTTTGCTGCAAGCGCGCATCCTTTGCATGATTCTATCATGTCTGCTGTGTCCTTGTCCATGTTTGGCCAATAAACATAGCAGCGCATGAGGCTTTTCGTACGGTTCTTCCCCGGATGTCCCATGTGAAAATCCCTGAGGATCTTTCTTTGTAGGCTGTTTGGAATCCCTACGCGGTCATTGTATAGTAGGACATCATCGCAGAGGGAGAAAACTTCAGGCACATTGGGGTCTTTGTTGCGAATTTTGCTATTTATGGATTGAATGAATTCATCCTCTCGAGACTCCCTCTTTATGTCGACCAAAGTAATCGAGAGCTCTCTTATGGTATTCGCGATCATGTTTTTGATTTCACAATTTGTCCTTAGAGTAGCAATGATAGAGTCTTCAAAGACTTCTGTATTTTGGGGAATAAGTCGCGATAAACTGTCTGCATGGCAAATATTTTTGGATGTTAGGAACTCTATCTTGAAATTGTAGTTTAAGAGAATCGTTCCCCAACGAAGTAGTCTATTTGCAGTATAGACTGGCAGACCATTTTTAGAACCAAAAATTGTAATTAGAGGTTTATGGTCCGTCTGTAGTATGAACCGTCTAGCATGTAGATATCTGTGAAACTTTGTCACAGCGAATATTATCCCTAGAGCCTCTTTCTCTATTTGGGAATATTGTTTCTCAGCTGGAAGTAAAGATCTTGATGCGTGAGCCACAGCTTTTCGCGAACCATCTGGCAGTTTATGTAGAATGCAAGCACCGATACCGTACGAGCTTGCATCACTTGCGACTATGATGTCGAGACTAGGGTCGTAATGGGTGAGGGAGAGGTCCGAAGTAAGAGTTTTCTTCATATTCTCGAATGTGTCTTGGCACTCCGGGGTCCATGACCATAGTTTGTCCTTTTTTAAGAGTTGGTTGAGAGGCCCTCTCAAATTTTGCATGTTCTTAATGAACCCTTGGTAAAAGTTAGCTAGGCCGAGGAAGCTTTGTAACGCTTGAACGTTATCTGGGGCCGGCATGTTTCTGATCTTTCTGGATCCGGCCGACGACCATCTTTATTCATGATGTGACCTAAGTATTTAATATCTGGTAAGAAAAAGTCACACTTTGCCTCCTTAACCATAAATCCGTATTCTTGTATCTTTTCGAATACGTTTATTATATGGTTCCGGTGCTCTGCCGTAGTTTTACTAGTAACCAGTATATCATCCAAATAGCCTGTTGCATAGTCAAGGTCGCCCAGCATGGCGTCCATGACATGCTGGAAAATTGCAGGCACAACCTTTACTCCAAAAGCCAGTCTGTTGTATTTGTACAACCCTCTATGGGTGTTTATGCAGAGCAATTTGGAACTTTCTTCTGATTTTTGTTGCTGATCCAAATGTACTTTTAGCATTTTGGACGATTACTTTTTGAAAATCTTCCATATTTAGACAAACAAAAATGACAGCGATTTTTTGTTGCTTTGAAACCCGTGTACCAAGGGGAGGTACACAAAAAAATCTTGATAGATTTTTTTTTTTCATAAAAAAAAACAAAAAACAAAACATGGACAGACAATTAGTTAAACTAAACTAATTATGTTTTTAGCTTTTTTGAGATTCCGTGGTTCCGTGAATTTTAACGTAATTGTATAAATTTTCACTACTCTTATTATGTATTTGGGTTTTTTTTATAGAGGTACAAAAAAGAGAAAACTCGCCTCAGTGAATTTGAAGGGAGAATAATTTTATAGACGAGATTCAACTCGGTTACATAAAAAAATGTTTAGATAGTTTTTTTCGAAAACTTGAGTCGTAAGTAGTACTTCGGCACTTGTGTTGTCAGTTTGTTTTATGAACTGTGTGTGGGTGTGTAAGAAATCGTTCTCGTAATGTTATTTGGACAGACTTTAATATTCCATAGATGTTGAATCGCTAGCTCGTCACTGCTGTTTGGTATCGGAATATTTTTTTTATATGTAGACGCTGGGTGTTGCGTTTAAATCGCCACTGATGTGGGCCCAAAGTTGGGACCACGGAAGGAAAACAAGGAACACGGATTAGAGGTAAGAAAGATATATTAAACAAAAAGGTTACAAAGAGAGTGTAAGTATAAGCGGAGCTTACTATGTGCTAGTGTCCAATATTGGTTGTCGTACGCGGCTGATACTACGGTATTAGAATACTCTCTCTCTTTCCTCCTCTTCTCCTAGAGTGTTATATCGCATACTTTATATAGCCCTGGAAGAGTCCATGTTGTAGGTATGTTACAGTCGCACAACAGGATTCTAATATTCAACGTCTCTATTCCTGAAAAATGGAGACTGTGTGAAAAAATATCGAAGAAACTCATACATATTACATATATTTCTAAATAAATTCATGGTGAACAATGGCCGACCACAACTAAAAGTGTTATGCATTCTCACGCAATCACCAGGTGATTGGCAACAGTTATTTGCGAAAATGGTGCTTTTTATACACCTTTAGCAAGTTCAAGATATTCAAAGGATAGTTGATACGAACATACCATGCACACCCCAACCAAATTCACCGAACGGGGAAATGCATATCTGGTCAAGTTGAAAATGACGTAAAATCACGTTTATTTGAGAAAATTTAAGGAAAAAAAAAACATCAGTAAAAGTTCACATGCGTGAAGGGTGCTTCATATCATTGGGAAACAGGTAGGACCTCAGCAAACAACAATACTTGGCCCTCAAATTCAGAGCATATAATATATATATATATATATAAACGAATTAAGTAAATAATAAATTAAGAAACAATGAATAAGACATATAAACCCAAGTAAATTTAATAATAATAAACAATAAATAAGTAATAAATAATAAATTATGAGTAAAAAATTAGCAAACAACTCTACAAATAACCGCATTCGTATGCACAATTATTAGTAATCAGTAGCTTCAAGAATAATTAGAAGCATACCCGTCGCTGACTATCCAATAACTATTATGATAATACAATAGACCTGATATCTATAATGCACTATTGACAGGTATATATAAATATTCGAGTCAAAAAAAACAAAAACAGACGGCCTGAAGATAGCATTCACGTACGCAATAGACTGTCGCTGATCGGTGTTAACCTAAGTATCCACTATATATATATATATATATATATATATATATATATATATATATATATATTAGAGATTATAATAAAAACATGTTGAAATCACTACACAAAAGCTTTCATGTTTCAATATTATGATTACACTTCTTCAGGCGTTAGTAAGTAACTGGTTATTAAATTATTTTTTTAAGAAAATTTAAAAACAGTGTTAACAGGTTTACAAATTCAGGCGGGAAAATGCAATTGTCGCCATTTTAAACATCTGACGATCGGTTCTGTCGAAATACAAACAGATAATTTACGTGTTCGATTTGGAAAGTGATGCGCGTTTTATTTTACAGATGTTTGTTAGGGTTGCGAGTTCGGCCCTACTGGGTGTTTATCGTTCATTTTACAAGCATGTGTATGTACTGACTCCTACTGAATAGCAAGAATCCACCAATTTTACGAGACAAATAAGCAAGGTCTCTCCCGAAATTATCCAGCCATCCTTAATATCTTTAGAACCAGATGTACGGTCTTGATTTAATTTAACAACTATTCAGAATAGGACTTACTGTGCTTGTTTAAACAGATTTTGTGTAGTTGTTCAATCAGCAGTGAGACGCCACTTGTCGAATTCATCATGGCAGCATCGAGTCTGTCCATGTTTCTGTCACGTGCAGGTTTTCTTGACAAAACGTCCAATTCAAATACATACACCAATCTGCCGTCGTCCCACCGACATTCCAGATTTGGCGCACTATGATTGTGGCTTTGCCAATGCTAAAACCGCCGTTTTTTAGAAATTTTAGACCGTGAAGAGGATTACTGAGAAGGCAACAAGTCAGCCAATGACGATGCCGAAAGAATAGACATCCAAAGAGGAATGTTTTAAAAAGTTACTTTCGATGGTATTTCTTTAGTAAATATTAAATAGTCTTTCGAAATTTGTGAACACGGACACAACTGGATCGATAGAGAAATAGATGTGAACAAACTCAGATAGATAGATAGATAGACGTATAATCGCTTTTGAACTGGTAGCGTAATCTATAAATATAACGTTGATATGTTAACCTTGCTTTCGTGCCATAAGCCGGATTAGAAAGAGGGCTAAAATGATTCCCGTTTTTATTCAGTCTTATTAATTCAGGTCATTAATTTGATGTCATATGCGCGTTTATTTCAATCATTTTGATCCATAATCAGTATCATGATTCATAAAGTGAACCTAACAAATGCGTACAAATCACTCAACAAGGTGTCGATGGAAAGAGGGAAAAAATGAATCCGGGTTCGATACTATTCGTTGCCGACAAGACACTACCAAAAAAGTCATAGATTTGTAAAAGAATTAAATAGAAAAAGTGTACATGGTGCAAATAAAACGAAACAGAATCTTAGGCTAGAAAATAAAAGACGCAAAAGAAGAAAAAGCAAAAAAAAAAAATATTGATATGAACAAATATAGAAACAGGCTGATGGTTAATGAACAAACGAAAACAATTCCTCTTTCTATATATTTTCGAATGCGTGAAACCGTCGGTAAAGATGGATTTGCTTCCAGTTGGACACAACAAATTATCAAGTTATAACCAAATTATCAAGTTATTACCAAATTTTCAAGTTATAATCAAATTATCAAGTTATAACCAACAATTCGAAGGACATTCAAGGCGCTTACGGGCATGGAGAAAACCTGAAAATTTTATAAATCAAAGAGACAAATTTTAGAATTTTGCATCCAATAATTTTTTAAAGATTTCCGGGTGCTGACAATTGTTTGGTAATACCATTAAAAACTAAAACCTTAGAGCATCAGAAAATTTCTGTAGAAATGGCGAATGGAAAAATGGTGGCTAATGTAGCGAACGTCTCTTTTCTATGGAAAGATTTAATTGAAAAAACAACAGCGCGATTGGCTTATTCTGTTACAGCGTTCGATTCGCCGTCATCCAGTTGAAAATTTACTTAGCGGGAAGAAAGCCATTATATTAATTACTCTAATTGCTCAAAGTGGCAAACAAGAAAGAACTCGTGTCGCCGCTCCAATCGGACGATCGCTTGGCGTGGCTTCAACACGAAATTAATTGGATACACAATTCAAACAGTTCTGATTATTGAGAATGGTAAATATAGAATATGATGATGGGAATGGTGTTGAGTTTGGGTGATCGGGCGTCTGTGGGCCGGGATAGAATGGGTTGGTCCCGGGAAGGGGAAATTTAGCTGGGATTATGTGAACCGGAGACTACGGCCGTTTTGACCAGATTTCAATTTGACGTGAGTATATACCAGCTCAAATTTCGAAACAGGACTGCAGAGTGCTTAAACAAACATACACGCATATATATATATATATGCGATGGAGAAGCTGAAAAAGAAATTTAAAAACATTTTGGTCAGTTGGTCAAATTTTGTAGAGTACACTGAGAACTTTTTAGCAGTTCTTATATATTTAATTTATCTAGTTCTCTCTCTCTCTCTCTCTCTCTCTCTCTCTCTCTATATATATATATATATATATATATATATATATTGAGAAAGAGAGAGAGAGATTTACGGACGGACAGAGAAAACTGCTTGTGTTGCGTCTCATCTGGTAATGCTAGTGGGACCTAACCCAAGACAGTATTTCAAACAAAAAAGTAAAACCTTCACCAATTTGGTTTTCAACTCAACACAAATGGTGTACATAACTGTTCATTCCCCTGTTTGTCTTTGTGGCCGTAAGCAAGTTATGGTAATTCACTATATGTATATCTGTAACACACACACCTTCTCTCCATATACTTCTCGAAATAAAAATTCTTTACATGCGAGCTAAGATTATTGAATATAGAATATGAGTTGCAGCGTACAAATTCCATCAAATCAAGTAGACTGCACAAATCATCCAAAAGAATTTTCTCTGGAGCTTAGCCTCACCGAAAACGAAGAAAATGATGAAAGAACAAAAAAACAATCGAAAAGTCATCAGTACACCACACCCACCCACAACCCCACTAAAAAATAAGGTAACATACCAAAGGAAACTCAGTCTATGAATATCAGGAAACAAGTTACTCCCACAAAATATCTTTTAACAACAAAAAAATGAAAACTGTAAAAACTTTACAAAACTAAAACTAAAAAACACGAACCATAATGCAACAAAAATATCAAGGAAAATAAGAAATGTACACAGTACCAGTGTACAACATATTGTGGCAATAACATAAGCAAATTCTATCTCCCCTCTCGCTTGTAACCATCCATCACAATAAAAATAAACGTTTTTCAATTCTAAAGCTGAATTGGTCAAATAAAGAGTCATAAGCTTCTACTTGTTGCTATATTGCATACCTCAAAATAAGTAACCATTGCCTAAAAGAGAAAGGAGATAAAATCACTTTTCCAAAACAAGATAAACTAGCTTATTTTCAAATGTAGGTAAGAAAATAAATTCCTACTAAGCTAACTACAACATGACCGAAAAGACTAAATAAAATACCATTATCTAAATTTAATAAACTTTATTTCAAATACCAAAAATTGGAAAATGAAGAAAAAATATAGAAAGTCAATAAATAAATGGAATATATAAACGAATATATATATATATGTATATATATATATATATATATATATATATATATATATATATATATATATATATATATATATAAGATTACTTAAATTTAAATATCAATGTATTGTTTTTCTTAAAGTTAAATTTTTCTTCGAAATTATTATTTTTTTTTAGATGTGAGGTCGATAGTGACATTTTAACAAATATTTACTCTGTTACTTTAATAATAATATAACATAATAAATCAAATATTAGAATGTAATTAATAATACAAATACAACATAAAATATTATAATTTAATTACTAATACAAATTAACAAATATTACAATTTAATTAATAATATAATATAACATAACAAGTTCAATATAAACCATAAAGAAATTACATTTAATTTTGAAAAAAAATTAATTTCGAAAAAAATCACATCTGGAAGAAAAATCTAGAGCTGAAAAAACGCAGATGTAAACAAAAGGGAAAAATTCATGAAGATGCGCGTGTAAAAAGAATGCGCATGTGTAGAAAATGGACTGAAAAAGACGAAGAATAAATTGAAAGAATGGAGATTACAAAGAAACTTCGAAGTCGGGGAAAATAACAAAAAATTGATATTCAAAGTTAAATAGTCTTTTTTATATAATTAATGCTCTATTTTTAATTTTATCTTAATATTGAGCACAATATATAAAAATATGTAAGCGTAAATATATAAAAGATGTAACGTTAAGAATAAATATCCAGGTCTTGAATTCTGTCCTTTAAAAATGGACAACGGCATCTTTTATGCAAATTTTATGAATGTGAGCATTTCAACATGGTCATAGCGCCTTTTAGAAAAAGATGACAAACTTATAAATACTCACCTCGGACTACGAACATTACTCAAAGCTGAAGCAGAAAAAAGAAAGGAGATTTAATTGATTTGAATGCGATATCGTCGTTGGTATCAGATAGGCAAATCTAAGTCTTTTAAAAACAACTGATCTACTAGGATTTTTCCCCGCAGAACGACTTCAAGGGTTTACAGAAAATAGTCATAAAAATGCGGTATTTCTGTAAACGGAAATTGATGAACAAGTTCATAGGAGAATAGCCAAACTTGTTCAAACAAATAGAAAGGCAACAATAGTTCAAATAAGATTTCTTTACAGCGGAGAGATATATAGAAGACAATCTCTCAATGCGCAAATCATCGAACGATTGGTTAAATCAGTAGAAGACCAAACCATGCAGGATACTCTAATTCTGTCAGCTACGAACAAGAAATTAAGGATTAAAAATTTGGAAAATAGAAGATTGGAAAAACGTTGCCAGCTCTAAAGTGTCTTGATTTCTGCTTCGACATTCAGATTTTGAAGCCAGAATTTGGAATAAATAACATGAAAGTATGAATGTATCCTGTTTTGTATCAACGATACAGAGTGATGGTGTTGGTTTAATTGTCAGGGGAATTATTTTCTTGGCATACATTTGGACTCTTGGTACCAATAAAAAATTGTTTAAATGCCACAGTCTACGTAGCTGTTGTTGTTGACCACGTGCTTCAATTAAAGTCTATAGCGCAGCCATCCACTTGTGGCCACTTCTAGCAGGACAGCGCACTGCATCACAAATCCAAAATAATGCAATTCATGCCAAGAATAACTGAGGTCGTTCTAAAGTCACTAGGGTTCCCAAGGTATATTTAGGCAGCAAATATTCATCCAGACAAGTTTGATTAAATTTAGCCGACAAAGTCCGTCTTTAAATTTTAATTGTATAAGGATCGAAATTCTTGATAAATGTTCAAGTACTGTGTATCGTCTTAGTCATTATCAAGAACCATGTGCTATCCGTGTAAGATTTCGTTTTCAACATTCTCGTACTCTATAGAGATCTAACAGTTTAAAATTGTTCGCAGTAACATCATGTGTAGTGGTTAAAGTGAGTGAACCCCTGCAACAAAAAGAATGCATCAAATATTGTTTTTTTACGCATGTTAAATATTTTAATACACACGTTAAGATGCCGTTGGTTTAGTGAAAATATTTTACTGAATGTGAGTTGTTAATTTTGTATAATAATAGCTTCTAGGATTTTGAGTCTTTCATTATTCTTGTGGTAATAGCTAGTTACCCTTCTTACTTTCATGAATGGACTGATCCACTCATGATAAGCAGACCTGGATAATTGTCTAATACGGGGAAGATGATACTATTGCAGTAATTTGTCTGCGTACTGAATACTTCTATCACGACTGATTCTGTCGTCTTAAGTGTTGTCTTGCCAGACCCCACATCACAACAATTGCATTGGTTGCTATATAATATTTTGGTATTATCTGTTAATATTTATCTTAAGTTGATACTTGTAATTTAGTTGTTCGTGATGTTATTATTATGATGTGTATTTCGACAGGTTCAACATACTAGAGAGTGTGGTTGGTGTCATGTGTGATCGATGTATGAGTTTAATATAAAAAAAACGTCGTGACAAACGGATAAAAACTCACCTCGGACTACGAATATTGCTCAAAACTGAAGCCATAAAAATCAGATACAAATACAGAAACGAACATAACTCTTAACCAAAGCATTGAAGAAAGCAAGCTTACATTGTTACAATCAATATTATATGCAATTAATCCAATACTTTCGTTATCCTAGACAAGTGCGACTACAATAATAATAAAAAACATCCTCGACAATTAAGCCAAAAAAAAAATAATAATAATCACGTCTGAGGTCACTTCCTAGATGAAAGGCAGCAACGATGCTTTCATTCCAGCGAGGAAATACCAAGTCAAACCGCGTTCAGCTCCTTGGTTCTCACCTGCATGGTCGGTCGCTATAGCCCACAGGAATCACTTTTTCTGGCTGTTCCAGTGTAACACGTTTGATTGCAACAGACGTCTCTGCTTGTAACGACTGTAAGCGTGTTCTCAATGAAACGAAGTTACTGTTTTGCTGATAGAACGTATAGCATCTTTCAAGTTCGGTTCTAAAGATTATTGGAGGCTGTGCAAGATTGTGTGCTGAACAACAGCAAATGCTCAATCCCTCCTCTATTCAATCAATTCGAAGTCTTGACATTTATGGCACATAAGGTTGAATGCTTTGCTCGGAAATTATCTTCTATCTCAACATTTGACTCATCTGGAGTACCCACATCTTATTTTCTCCCTTAGAATTGAGGCTATACTGAGTGATATGCGCTGGTTTCGTACATCATTTCTAAATTAGACTCTCTTAAGGCAAGTGGAAGTGACAGGATACCTGCCGTCATCCAAAAGATATGTGCTCCCGAGCTGGCTCCAGTTCTGTCTAAACTCTACAACTATTGTCCCGATGCTTCTTGCTTTCCAACTTGTTGAAAGTCCTCGTCTGTTGTTCCTATTTTTAAGAATTCTGGAGAACCTTCTGACCCGTCTAACTATCGCCCTATTAGTCTCCTACCACTTTTCAGCAAAGTATTTCAATGCTGAAATAGTTAAGCTTCTTATCTCCCACGACCTACTCTCTGACAAACCATATGGTTTCCGGTTTGCCCGTTTTGCCGCTGACATGCTTACGGCCATCACTGAATATGTATATCAAGCTCTTGATAATAATGGCGAAGCTCGAGCTGTGGTTCCAGATCTCAAAAGTATTTGACAATGTTTCACATACTGGTCTTTTCCGTAAGCTTCAGGATGATTGTTTGATTTAATCCCATCTTTCCTATCAAATCGTGAAATGAAGGACTCGCTTCCAAATCCTTTCACACGAACACGGTTGTCCCCAGGGCTCTATTCTGGGTCCTACGCTGTTTTTGATCTTCATCAATGATTTTCCTGATGTCATCAGTTTCCAAGTGGGCATTTATGCTGATGACACTACCATTTACTCCTGTTTCAATACAAAATCCATAACAAATGACAAAGTTAACCTGGCCGCTGCTCTTGAAAAGGAACTACAGTCAGTTGTTAACTGGAGCAGGAAATGGCTTGTCAATTTTAATGCCGCCAAAACTAAACTATTCTCATTTAAACACCACGGCTGCCATCACCATGGCTGATGCTCGACTTCAGAAGAGCGTCTCACTGCTCCTTCTTTGCCTCACGTTTTCAACTGACTTGAAGCGGAACAATTACATTAGATCAATAGCTGCATCTACTGCAAGGAAAATTTGTTCATTGTGTCGTGCTAGACGGTTTTTCTCATCAGAGTCCATCTTGTACATTTACAAATCTACCATTCGTACTGCTGCCATATCTGGTCTAGTGCCACGCTATTCATCTCGAGGTTCTTGATAAAATCCAAAGAAGGATCTGCAATGTAATCGATCTTGACTTGACATCTCGACTTCAGTTACTTTCTCACCGATCTGATGTGGCTTCCCTCTGTCTTTTCTACAAATATTTTTATGGCAACTGCTCTGACGAGCTTTTTCCTCCTGGTGCCCCGACTATATGAATTTAATCGTGCTACTAGATTGGCAACTAGATCTCATCCTTTTACTGTTTAAATAGTTAAATGTATCCATAACTTCTAATCCAACAGTTTCTTTTCTCGTGCTTCCTGTCAGTAGAACTCCCTTCCGTTTTCTTGCTTCTCTGATAACTACAATCTTCAAAAATTTAAATACAACGTCAATCGCCATCTTCTGTTGTCTTGTATCCCGTCCATATTTTATCCTTTCCTCAGTCCCCCACCCTATACCCAGTCTTTTCTATCTCTTTCACACTCTGTAACCCTCTTCGTACTAGTGCCACTCCCGCCTTGCTTGGGGTGAAATGATTAAAAAATTAAAACACCAACAGTCTCCTCAAAATATGAATTAATAAACATGTTACAGATAACAACACGGATGTCGGTTCACTTAAAGTGACTTTTGGTCAAAACTCTAAACAAATTGATATTTGTTATACATAACTTATAAATATAGCATTACGCTTACTAACGAATTCCTCGAAATATAAACCAAATAACAACACCCGTAGATGTTGAAAGTGCCGTGTTACGACCACTATGGCACCCACTTATGCATAGAATGGCGGCGTAGAGATGGGTTTGCCTCTCAGACATACTCTCTCTAATTTCTACAAGACGCATGGAGAAAACAAAGTCTTCAATAATTTCGGCAAGCCCTCGATAGATTATCGTTATAGCGATATTTTAAAAGACAAGATAAAATAAAAAAATAAATTAAGAAAACGTTCGCGAATACCTGTGTCCTCAATATCTCTATCTATAAAAGGCAGGATGTGTGTGTGTGTGTGCGTGTGTGTGTGTGTGTGTGTGTGTGTGTAACGAATGCATGGCCGCAATTTTCGATGGATTTGCACCAAAATTTACATGCACATACTCCAAGTTAGCGGGAAGACCAAGACCGACTTTGGATTTCCCAACACCCATCGATTGTGGAAATAATCGATTTTTTCATGCTTCTACGGCAGTTTTCATGTAGTTTGCAGCCATTTTCTACTGGCCAGATTGAGAGCCTATAGCTGGCTGTCAGGAATAGGCAGGAAGATTCTACTGGCCAGCGTTGGAGCCAAAAGCTGACTGACACGAATGTTAACTAGCATGTTAGCATGCAAAAAAAAATCGATAGCTGCATTCGTCACAAGTGGGCAAAATTTAAATCTGCATGGCACTTTATTCTAATTGGCTCATTGGCTTGCTTAAACTCAACGTTGATTCTGATTCCGTAGAAATGGGTTGGGTGTGAAAAAATATTTGTTGTTAACATTCTTTTCTCATTCGGTTTTTCCAGTTACAAGTGCTTTTTTAAAGCTGATCGTTTTGTGTCCATTTTGTTTAGTTCTTTTTTCGTAACAGATTTAATGTTTAGTATAGAGCTTAGAAAAAATTCGCAGTGTAAGATAGGCAAGAAGTAAGGCATGTAGCAACATCGGCCCGGCAAAAGGAACTCCTTTAAAGGCAAGGAAGGGCAAAAATATTTTAAGTCAAGTGATAGCGATTGCTGTATGATTCGTACGATTTTTGAATCAAGCACGGTCAACGCCGGGCCATGCTGCTAGTTAATAATAAAATACAGTCGTCGAAGTTTTAGCAAACCTAACAATAGATTCAATATAGTCTATCCTCTTCATGTTAGCTGATTACTTAAAGATACTAACAAACACCTTAGAATTATCATCTATTATAAAAAGTTCAAAATATCTAACATGATTATTGCAAATAACATCTCATGCCAACATTAAACTCTAACATTGGTCACGCATTCAACACACTCTCTCGTAGGTTGATCTGTTACATGTCTAAATTCAGTGTAATTCGTGCAGATATTGATTAGAACGTCACGAACATTATTTTTTTATTCGGTCAAGTTAGCTTGGACACACACGAGTCGATCACGCCAACCATCACGGTCCTGCATCAAGAACAGAAGGTCATTTGGGAGGCATTTTCTGTCATAATATAACAGATAGCTGGTCAACTCGTCTTGATACATGGCTAGATGTCCAGAACAGTAGATCACTCGCAAGTTCTTGTTTTGCTTACCAACGGTGTCCTGCAAAGCGCATTCTACATTCGCATAAGATAGTAGAAATATCAGGGAACGGTGCTTAGAACTGTGATTTAGTAAGATGTTGTCTCCAGGAGATATTATGTATAACCCTGAGCATCCGGGTGTAGGTTCCATCAAGCTTAGACTGTAGGGTTTTAGTTAATGTCCAGACAGTGACACCATACCTTGACACCACCTCTACAGTGGCTCGAAAAAATCTCCGCTTAAGGTTGTCCGGTAGATCAGATTTCCAGATTTATTCAAGGCGGTGCAGATTTTAGCTATTCGAATTTTCAGATCCTTTTCCGTAGAATTTATTTCACTTCCAAGATATGTAAAAGATTCGACAGATTTTATTGATTCAACTGAGATAGCTTGTATTGAGGCTTGCTGGTTGATGTCTATGAATTAAATGTTAGCGGTATTGACAAAGAGTCCAATATCATTGTCAGCATTTTCTAGATGATGTAGGTGCGCTGTAGCATTGGGAATGGTGTCTGTAGTGATAGCTAGGCCATCTGCGGAGTCAATATCGGTCAACTTTTTCAGGATATCAACTTGAGAGACTTGGAGATAAAGCAAAACCTAGATGTTGATGTTTGTCGAGGGAAGTTCTTAATACGCAGTCAAGGATCATAACAGAGAAAAGGTGCAAAGGTATCACCCTGGAGGACTCCTGCTTTGATGTCAAAGAAGTTAGTTTCTCCGTCTAGGGATCTAACCAAAGATTTTATATTTTTGTATAGCATCATCATAGCAGTTACTGTCTCGCGGGAGGGATAGCTGCCATATGCCAGAAAGATCTTCTCCATTTTTCCCTTTGTACAGAATCGAATGCTTTAGGGAAATCTGCAAAAAGTAAAGCAGGCCTTTAAATTGTTTGTCCTGACGACCTCAGTAATCCTCCAAACAGCCAGGATTTGTCCTATGGTTGATCTTTTTTTTAAAGTCATTTTGATAAAACTATCAACATAAAACAAATATCGGTAGATAACACCAAAATACATTTTTCTATTTTGTATAATGATAGCTTCTAGCATTTTATGCATTTCTCTGCATTGGGTGCTGTACAGTATTTTGGTATTATCTACAGTAAATACGCAAATAACACAATGCTTTGTAAACATATCTGGGAAATCGAAAACAAGAACGAAATTAATCAGCCTACGGAAATAAATTCAAAAACTATAAACTTTGTCTGTAAGAGAAAATAGCTATAATGACCTTCTCAGAGACGAAAACAAATATTTATTATGTTACTTAAAAATCGAAAACTAAATACAAATATCTTGTAAAATACCACCTGCAAATATATACACTATATAGAACGCATACTTTAGAGAAAGCCAATACTTTAAACAAATAACAAACTCACGAGAAAAAATAAATAAATGAAATAAACAAATTAAGTAATTAATGAACAAATTAACTACAAATACACACATAAACATAAGTAATTGTAATAATAATAATAATAATAATCAACAATAAATAATAAATTAATCAATAATAAACAATGAGTAAAAAGTTAACATTATAAAATAGCTTCAAATAACTGCGTTCGGACCCATAATTATTCTTACTCAATAACCTCTAGAATAAATGGAAACATAACGATTACTACCAATAAACGCTAGGACAATACAATAGACCTTCATTATTGCCCATTAACCAGCATATATAAACAGTCGCGACCAAACGAAACACACATGGTCTGAAGATTGTGCTCAAGCATGAAACAGACTGTTGCCGCTTGGTGTTGACCTCAATGTCTACGTTTATGCACACACACACGCAAATATATATATATATATATATATATATATATATATATATATATATATATATATATATATATATATATATGTTGTAGATAAAATTCCACCATTAATCGTGTTTTAATACATACTTGTTTGGGCAATTTTCCTAACACTCATTTGAATTAGTTTAAACTAAACTTGGTGTACGTATGTCTCTGTATGTTTAATGGTCGAATCTCTGATCTTCCAACGCGGCCACCAGTGGATCAGGATTTGATGCCAAATTCTACCTCACTTGGCGGCAAACGATCTGGACAGAAATAACCCGTAATCGTCTCCATTATTACAGGTTTTTACGAAGTAGAGACCCCGCATGCGCGCGCGTCAGGACAAACACCGATGCCATCTTTCTGTCCTCCTCGCCCCCAATTTCATACAAAACTACTTAATTCCATGGAAATATACCAAATGGAGTTATACATGTAAAATATGGGTATACTCAGGAATACGCACACACAATTATCTACAATACAGACACATACATTTACACATACACACAATCAAACTCACACACAATGAAAAACAGAAAAAGGAATACAAAATAGTGCAGACAAAACTTACGCTTAATCTCTGCCGAGTGTTCTAGACATGCGGCCTTAGGCCAATATGGAAGTGTCTGAGTATATATATATATATATATATATATATATATATATATATATATATATATATATATATGAGAGAGAGAGAGAGAGAGAGAGATAGAGAGAGAGAGAGAGAAAGAAAGAAAAAAGAGGATGTACTGAAAAACTCTTTGCCGGATCCACTTACTATACTCTGACTAAATGACAGAATATCATATTTATGTTACTTCAGAGAAAGTTTTACCAGAAAGTTTTTCAATGCTTACTTATCTATCTATCTATCTATCTATCTATCTATCTATCTATCTATCTATCTATCTATCTATCTATCTATCTCAGTCTGTTCGTATATATCTCAGTCTGTTTATATCTATCTATCTATCTATCTATCTATCTATCTCAGTCTGTTCGTATATATCTCAGTCTGTTTATATCTATCTATCTATCTATCTATCTATCTATGTAATATTACTGTAATACATTAAAACTGCACATTGTAGCGAGATATTTGTTAAATCATTACTTTAAAAGTACACCAAATTTCCAACTTAATAATATTAGTACTGGCTCTTGGCACTCACGTCAATTTTTGTATGTTTTTGTGTTTCTAACAATCTTTTAAATAACTGAATTTGCAGTGACAATTTAGTTGACGTTTCTCTTATGACGTTCTACATTTGACATATATTTTATGTAAAAGACAAGCTGAATGATTCAATCTACAATTCATATGTTTCTGAAGACACTCTGTTTATCTATAGATATAAGCATTATACATATATAAGATACTAGCAGCATGGCCCGGCGTTGACCGTGCTTGATTCAAAAATCGTACGACTCATACAGCAATCGCTATCACTTGACTTAAAATATTTTTGCCCTTCCTTGCCTTTAAAGGAGTGCCCTTGGCCGGGCTGATGTTGCTATATGCCTTACTTCTTGCCTATCTCACACAACGGATTTTTTCTAAGTTCTATACTAAACATTAAATCTGTTACGAAAAAAGAACTAAACAAAATGAACACAAAATGATCAACTTTAAAAAGGGACTCATAACTGGAAAAATCGAATGAAAAAAGAATGTTAACAACAAATACTTTTCACATCCAACCCAGTTCTGCGGAATCAGAATCAACGTTGAGTTTAAGCAAACAAATGAGCCAATTGGAGTAAAGTGCGATGCAGGTTTAAATTTTGCCCACTTGTAACGAATGCAGCTATCGATTTTTTTTTTGCATGTTAGCCTGCTAGTTAACATTCGTGTCAGTCAGCTGTTGGCTCCCACGCTGGCCAATATAATCTTCCTGCCTATAGGCTCTCACTCTGGCCAGTAGAAAAATGGCCGCAAACTACATGGAAACTGCCGTAGAAGCATGAAAAAATCGATTATTTCCACTATTGATGGGATTTAGGAAATCCAAAGTCGGTCTTGGCCTTCCAGCTAACTTGGAGCATGTGCATGCAAATTTTGGTGAAAATCCGTCGAAAATTTCGGCCGTGCATTCGTTACACACACACAAACGCACACATCCTTCCTTTTATAGATAGAGATATATAAATATTGTACGTGTATAATAAATGTATGGCTATTATATGTGTACATGTACGTGCAGATTTCATTGGTCGATAATCTCAAGCCGATAACAATAGATGTTGATATGTAGATGGTATATTGAGAATACTAATCCATAACAAGTTTACATTTCCTATGGTTGGTTAATAAGGTTCATTTTCACAACCTCATTTATTAGAGTAAAAAAATCGGTGACCGCGACAGTCTGTATTTTTCTCTAAAGTATAGCAATAAATGGTAGCAGGAATTGAGAACTTATAATAATCGACGATTCTCATTCTGTTATCGGCTTGAGATTATTTTGGCCTTCTCCCGACTGGAAAATAAAACTTTGCCTTCTCAAAAACATTCGCTTTTGTTCTTTTGGTCACTCAGATTAGAAACCACAGACCTAAACAAACATTCTTCGCTTGTCGACCATCAGCGGAAGTTATTGTAAAGCGACGTTCTCCCCGCAAAAACCTCAGAAATGATTAATTACATCCGATATTTTGATTTCTGTCCGTGCTAACGCCCTCTTCTATATGCAAAACACATTACCCCCCGCCCCAAAACTTCACAACCCACATTCTCTTCTATAATGTATTGCCAGCCTTTAAATAACCCTTTTCACGACAAATATTTCACACTTTTTATATTATTATATACATAGTTTTAATTTTTGATTTAACAATCATAGACCTTCAAAATTCTGGATTATAACAAACTAAGTCTTTTTGCCGGTTTGCGAATAATCGAAATATTTTAACTCTTATTCATTTTGTAATAGTATTTCATCTTAATTTCTGGTACTTCTCACCACAACTATACAGGCAATCACTTTACGGCTATTATTAGGGTGGTGCAAAAATAATGACGTAATAATGTCGTTTTTTGATTTATTTTTAACGTCAAAAAACGACATTATTATGTCATTATTTTTGCACCGACCTAATACTAAACAGCAGGAAATCCTGTATCACCTCTCGGCTTTAATTTTTGATCAGTACTCTTTAATAAATTGATGTTGATGAAAAGCAAGTAAAATTAGAATTAAATAAATATTAGTCAGAATACTAGTCAAATATTTATAATGGTTGACAATGCTTCATTTATTGAATATTCAAAACAATAATACTACTAGTAGAAATAAAGCAAATTAAATTGTGATGAAAGAAATAGTAAGAAAAATTAATATTTGACAATGCTTCACTCAATAAACAATAATAGTATTAAAACTTAATTGTCTACAATAAAGAAACCACCACTGACTAAGATTACACATGATGTGTCCTACAAGACGTGTCTTAAATGATGTGTCTTAAATGATGTGTCTCACAAGATGGGACTCACAGAAGGGGACTCACAGGATGGGACTCACAAGATGGGACTCACATGATGGGACTCAAAAGTGGGACTCACAGGATGGGACTCACAAGATGGGACTCACAAGATGGAACTCACAGGATGGGACTCACAAGATGGGACTTACAAGATGTCTGAAAAAATTAGTAATGTTTTCTTTTTTCATATGATATCAATTCCGGAAATTCTTGGTAGATGTATTTTTATTTTGCCACGAGCTGAGGTAAAATAGGGATTTGGCTTCAGCACAATCTTCAAACTCATATTCTACTATATTTGACATTGATTAAGCTAAATTTGGTAAATATCTGTAAGGGTTGAAAACGAATCCATTTTGTTTTATGCGTCCTTTTCTTAAGATTTCTGATCATAAAACTATTTTATTAACTTTGTATTCATCTGAAGTAAATGTCACTTCAAAAATATTTTTAGAATGTTTCTTATTTTTGCGAAATTTAATCCATATGAAATAATATCAAGGTAAAGAAATTCTTCATGTAAACATATTTAATTAATGAATCTAATATCATTTTCTGACATTTTCGGAATTTTCTTCAAGAGAAAATTAATAATACTTATGCTGATTAAAACAATTTTTAGACATTTTTTTAAAAATAATGGTTACATTTTTGAAAATGAGAAAATCAGTGGATTCAGGTAAAATGGGGCATCGTTTACAAGGCATAAGTTCTTTGAAAACCAGTCGTGCCAGAACAGAATCAAACTTTTGTCATATTTTTGTCCTTTACATGAAAATCCGTTTATGGGGAACAACCATTTATAAAGACCCAAATTTGTTGGACAGACGATAATTTTCACTTCAGTGTATTAAAAAAATGTTCATGATTCATTTTTCTAACCTTTGAGAGAATTTCGAACTCTTTTTATCTTTTAAAGAAAAAAATTTGCTTTTTAACTGACGATTTCGGCTGGAATTTACTACTGAAGCTCTGCCGAGAAATACTTTTAAAATCATCGCGCAATCTAAAAAAAAAACAAAAAAAAACTGAATACATTATACAAAGGTAATATCACTCTTGCTAACAAAACTGATAAATACATTAACCTTTCCAACTATGAACTAACTAAGCACCAAAAAGAATTACTTAACCTTGGACCTAACTACCATATATACCGTAAGTACAATCGACATTTTAAAAAATAGAAATTGAGACCCTATACCAAAGCATCGTTAAACTATACTTAAACATGAAAAAAATAAACAAAAACTAAAAATTCTTGAAGCTATATACATAAAACACTTGAAACCTAAACTAAACAAAATAAACTATGAAATCTCCCCAAATATCCTTAAATGTCTATAATTGGTAACAGAAGCCATTGGTTTATACCATGGCTTCCCATACTTAATACTCTCACGTGGTCATGTGTGTCGTCCTGAGCTGCGGTGCGATTTTCGCTTCCAGCGTCTTATATGCATGCGTTTATCGTTGCTTGGAAATCATCTATGTAAACAGAAACGGACTATCATCGCATTCTTGTCCGTGTATAGCTTAATATATTGTACTGTAATTGTCATTGTATCTATAAAAAGAATGTATAAACATAAAAATGTCTTAATATATATATATATATATATATATAAAGATATGTCTAGTGATACAAAATTTTATCACTGCCATAAACAGACAAAAATTAGTTTTATTATTACAACTCATGATAATAAAAAGTAAAAAGTAAAAATGAAAAAAATGAAAAACGAAAAATGAAAATGAAAAACGAGCTACTAATATCTTTTTAAATTATTAAACTTTTTGTTAAATTTATATAATCTCTCACTTAAAAATAGTAGCGTTTTCAAGATGTATAGGGTGGCCATAAAGTTCGTGTGCACTTTAAATTTATAATTTCTTAAAGCGCACACGAACTTTATGGGAACCCTGTATATATACGCGCACACACACACACGAATCCGCCGATAATATCGATGACTGTCAATAAAGGATCTGAGACGTTATTATACCCGATTCAGATGCCCTTTATATATATTTGGACAGTTTTTGCTAGTTATTGATATTTTATAGTGTTATGACGGCGATGATTGACGCCCGATATGTAGTAGTTCAAGTTCCCGTTTTGAGAGATAGGAGGCCCTTACCTTTGGGTGAGATGTGATCGTCGAGATTGTATTCTTGGGTCCTCTTGGCCTGATGAGAGGGTACAGAGTCTTGTTCATTGATGTGCAGTCTTCCTTTGCTCAACTTATCTATACAAGATCTAACAAAACTGTCCAACAACACATTATAGCTAACAGCATTGTCCCGTAAACCCTGAGGATAGTGCGCCTTTGTTGCTCAAGAGCCATCACAGTTGGTGGAAACTTTGTATGCATGATTGTTGGAACGTGCTTACGGTCTCTGCATGATCATATGGAATTCCTTCGATTGACCTTTTGGTTCTGATCAAAGTTTTTCTCATCAGAGAAAAACCAAAGTATTTCAGGCTCTTAATGTTTCAGCTTGCTCAACATGGATCAGACGGTTATCTTTTGTCTTTGCAGGCATGAATTGGCCTCCCCTCATCAGATATTTCTTGTATCGAAGGTCATCATACACAATTGTTCCGATAGAGTACCTTGAATCTTGAGCTCCGTAGCAATTGATTTTCTGAGGCTCTTATTGATAATTTCTGCATATTTGTACAATTTTCGGTATTCCGACGGTATTAAGACCTTTAGCAAGCGTTTTGCACTTGGCTACAGTTATAGAATTTCTGTCAGCGCCTTTCTTTGTGAACTTTGAAAACAAGCAACTGTGCAACTTTCAAGCAGTGAGCCGTTCTGTAAATTACTTTTACTCTGTATTTAAGGCAAAGATTACAGCATGACTTTTCATTTGCTTAGTTAGCTTGATGTCTGCAATCATTTATCTGCAAAAATGTCAACAGGAAAAGAAACATCATCTGGTTCAATCCACCGTACAACAAAAACGTAAAAACAGACGTAGGAAAATATTCCTTAAACTCGTGCACAAATACTCACCTGTAACTGAAAAGCAAAAAACAATATTTCTTAAATGGTAACTGCTTTCAAAACAATGTAATATACCAAGCCATTGTAAAATCAGCAAATAACGGAAAAAATATACATAGGATTAACTGAGCGTCCCTGCAAACAGAAATTTAGCACAAAATATCCTTTACAAATTGTAAATATGCGAACAGCACAATACTTTCTAAAGATATATGGGTAAAAATTACAAGGTAAATAATAAATAAAAATAAACAATAATAAAAAAAATGTACACTCTGTATGGAGAAGAAAATAGCTATAATCATCTTTCCAGACCAACACTTAGTAAATAAACGATAAGAACTCATTTCAAAATGCAGACACTAAACAAATTTTTACTACGTTACTTAAAAATCGAAAAATGAATACCTTTTAAAATACCATCGTGAAAAATGTAAACATATGCATCATTATCAGCGCAGACAATGTAAGATACTAAAAGCCAATATTTTAACTAAACAAATAATTTAACCAACCCCCGGACCAAAAATCTAAATAAATACATTAACTACGAATGAACACTTAAACACAAGTAAATGTAATAATAGTAATGAACAACAAATAATTAAATAATCAGTAATAAATAATGATTAAAAAGGTAAAAAAAAAAAAAATAAAATAACTGCATTCGGTTCTACAATTATTTTTACTCAATAGCCTCGGGAAATATTTGAAACATAACCGTTACTACCCACCGAATAGTCGTCAGCGTAATACAGTAGACCTTTAATAGCCATAATGAAACATTGTCGAGCATGTAGAAATACAGTAGACCTTTAATACCCATAATGCAACATTGTCGATCATATAGAAATAGTTGAGCCAAAACACAACACAAATAATCTGAAGATTGCGTTGAAGCATTAAGCAGACTGTCACCGTTGTGTGTTAACCTTGTAGAATCAGATTCCTACATTTTTTTAAAATCTTAAATTTTGTGCAAGTTAAACACATAGAGGATCCCAACCAAATATAACAACTGATGTATTTTGATTGGTTGTAAAATATTAATTAGGTGTCGTCAACTACGTCCGAAGGTACCGACCCAAATTTTGACCTCTAGTTGACGCCATAAAATGTAAACATGTTCACGAGCCTCACCACGTGACCAAAAGAACTAATAAAAACGAAACTTCGACGCAACTTGGTCAGTGGGCACTTAAAATATTGATCCAATTCACTTGACTTCATTAGAAAACAACACAGCAAAGGAGCCAAACTTTATCTTCAATACAACAACAAACCTTGTCAACCATTTCCAGGCTTAACACTCATTCCCACAAAATATTCTATTCCACAGGAAGAATCCCTGGTTAATGAGCGATAACTCTATAACAATCAGTGAGTCAAGAACAATACTTTTTTTCTGTTTAATACAAAAACAACTGTTTAATTTTCCTATAAAAACAAATATAGCTAACTACACTTTCTCATTTTCCCACATACAGTACAGTAACTCAAATTCTTTCAGTAACACACACCAAATAACTCTATTGTGTTTATCAACTTTTGCACTATATATTATGTATTTGTTGTGTTTATAAAAAATATTTATTGTTGAATAAGTTCATAATTTCTACTACTTGATTATTTCTCTTGTTGTTGTCTTTGTTACATTTGATATTGTAAAAATTGTAGAGGTTCTGTATTTATTTCTATTTATAACCAATACTAATTGGCTGACCCACTATAAATTGGTGACCCCGAAGTTCAAATGTGCAAAGCAATATTTTAAAAACAGCATTTTATAAGAAAAATACTTTAGTTGTCACGTTTTAAACGAAAAAATGGAAAATTCTACCAGCGAACTTATTGAAGCGGCAATTTCCATCAGTCTACCGACGTACAACCACACCAACGTTCAAGTGTGGTTTGCGCAGTTAAACGTAATTTTTAATGCAAGAAAGGTCACGTCCCAACATGCTCGTTACGCTTTTGTAGTGGAGAAACTTCCCTCAGATGTAGCATTAGAGGTAGCAGATCTCTTCAGTGAAGTGCCGGCGGAGAAACCGTATGATACTTTGAAAGATGCTATACTATACCGCACGTGCGAATCAGAGGAACGTCGGTTGCACGATTTGTTTAATAACCTTCAGTTGGGACACTATAAACCTTCCCAATTGCTTAGAAAGATGAAAGTTTTACTAGGTGACAATACTATGTCTTACACAGTCCTCCGTAAACTATGGATGGATAAACTGAGCCCACAAACGTCACAAATATTAGTGTCACTCCCGGACGATTTGGACCTACAGCGATTGGCAGAAATCGCGGACAAAATATATGAGAATAAACCTCCGGGAACTGCTTCTGCGACACCTTTACAACCTATTGTGTCTTCAGTCCATGACTCACAAGAGTTATCTGAAATTAAAGATTTGTATAGCCGAGCTTACCTCACAGTTACAAGCTCTACAAACCACTATGCATCAACAAAATCGCACACCCAACAATTTCACTAGACGACCACGTCCATCACATCATACTAGGCGAAGATCGCGTTCCACATCCAGAAGCAGGCCTATATTTAATACCTGTTGGTGTCATTTTAAATACAGACAACAAGCGCAGCATTGTACGAAACCGTGTAACTTCGACATGAACGCAGCTAAGGATAACAACACACAGCAGTCGGGAAACGACAATCCCGGCAACAATTATAGACGTTTGCTGCCGGAGGGATGCCAAAAAGTCGTCTCTTTTAAATCCAAGATGAGAACTCCGGCTACTTGTTTTTAGTGGACACTGGGGCACAAATTAGTGTGATACCAGCCAAGCCTAATATGTTGACTAGAAAGACAGATTATACATTACAAGCGGCGAATGGATCTTCAATCCAGACATATGGTGAAACCTCATTAACCCTAAATCTGGGATTTAGGTGATCTTTTGCGTGGGTATTCACGATAGCCCAAGTTCGAACCCCAATCCTAGGAGCGGATTTCCTCGCCCACTTTAACTTGTCCGTTAATATGTCTTCCCTATCTTTGCAGGATAAAACGACCAACATTACAAAGAAAGGAATTACATCTATCTATACGAGCACATGTATCAGCGCAACTCTACCGGAAGCCAACGGAATGCAGGATCTGTTACAAAAATATTCACAAATTACAACACCATTCAGGTATACAGAAACCGTTCATCACAATGCTGAGCATCATATTTATACTACGGGCCCACCCACGCATTCATCTGCACGGCGATTGAGGCCTGATAAATATAAACTGGCGAAAGCCGAGTTTCAGCAGATGCTGGACCTCGGTATAACTAGATCTTCTTCGAGTCCTTACTCATCTCCTCTTCATATGGTTCCAAAACCGGACTCAGCAGCTTGGAGACCTTGTGGCGACTTCCGGAGGCTGAATGCTACTACAATTCCGGATAAATACCCCATCCCGCACTTGCACGATTTCGCAGTGGGTCTGCAGGGCGCCACAATCTACACCAAACTTGATCTGGTAAAAGCATTCCACCAGATACCAGTGGCCAAGGAAGACATCCATAAAACAGCAATAACTACCCCTTTTGGCTTATACGAATTTGTGAGAATGCCATTTGGTTTGAGGATCGCCGCACAATCTTTCCAACGGCTTATAGACGGAGTGCTGAGAGGTTTATCTTTTACCTTTGCCTATATTGATGACGTCCTGATCGCCACTAGAAACAAGACCGAACATCGTCGTCACGTTGAACAAGTTTCCCAGTTTAAGATTAACGCAGAGAAATGTATTTTTGCTGTGCCCTCACTTAAATTTTTGGGGCAGATCATTGATGAAAAGGGAATAACGCTCTTACGTGAGAAAATAGAATCTATTTCAAATTTCTCACAACCAACTTCACTCCGGCAGTTACGCCGCTTCTTAGGCCTCATTAATTACTACCGGAGGTTCATTCCTGGTTGTTCCCAGATTCTGATTCACCTCACAGATTTACTGCAACAACAGCGTCAGAAAAACTCAAAGATTACCTTGGAAGGCGAATCACTGACTGCTTTTCACAGAGCCAAAGACGCCCTTGCCAACTTTACGAAGTTATCATATATTAGGTTGGTGCAAAAATAATGTCGTTTTCTCGCATAGTAACATATTTGAGAAAACGACATTATTTTTGCACCAACCTAATATAACCGATGATGACTCAATGATCACACCGACAACAGACGCATCAGGCGACTCAATAGGGGCTGTGCTTCACCAGGAATAGGGAGATGCTAAAATACCTATTTCGTTCTTTTCAGTCAAGCTAAACACATCTCAAAAAAAGTACAGCGCATTTTCAAGGGAATTACCGGCAATATACTTGGCAATCCGTCATTTCCGTCATCTTTTGGAAGGACGGAATTTTGTGGTCTATACAGATCATAAAGCATTAATTTATGCTCTGCACGCCAAGTCGGACAAATATACCCCAAGGGATATCCGACAATTGGATTATATTTTCCAATATACGTCGGATATCCGCTATGTAAAAGGGGCTGGCAATATAGTAGCTGATACCCTATCGCGATCAACGATACAGTCAATCGACGCACAGCCCTTGAATTTCGACTCCTTAGCGGAAGAACAAAAGATTGACACTACTTTGGAATCAGTAAAAGAAAAAACGTCACTACAGTTAAAACAACACCCTGTGCCATTTGGTAACACTACTGTCTATTGTGATGTAAGCACAGGATACTCTAGGCCCTATGTACCCCCTTCTTTGCGAAAAAAAAGTATTCGAGCATTTCCATTCTCTGTCGCACCCTGGTCGAAGAGCGACTACTAAGATGATTAGTGATCGTTTCGTTTGGCCAAAAATGTCCAGTGACATAAAACACTGGACACAGACTTGTTTAAAATGCCAGCACACTAAAATACAACGGCATACCAAGTCTCCGCATGGTACATTCTCTAAGCCTGATGGTAGGTTCACCCACGTTCACGTTGACTTAGTGGGCCCTTTACCCGACATTGATGGGTACTAATACTTATTAACAATAATCGATCGTTTCACTCGTTGGCCCGTAGCCGTTCCTTTAAAAGGTATTTCAGCGGAAACGATTTCCGGGTGCATTCTTAGAGAGTAGATCTCTATCTTTGGTTGTCCTTCAATAATAACCACTGATAGAGATTCCCAGTTCCAGTCAGTCCTTTTTAATGAATTTATAAACTTGTTAGGCGTAAAGCACATTTCTACAACCGTCTACCATCCATGTGCAAACGGCCTTGTGGAACGATTTCATAGGCAACTTAAGGCAGCACTAGCAGCAAGTGATGACTCCAGGACTTGGCTGGAAAACCTACCACTGATTTTACTGTTATTAAGAAATGTAGTCAAAGAGGACTTAGGATGCACTACAGCAGAACTTGTTTTGGGGACTACGCTAACACTCCCTGGACAGTTCGTGGAAAAGCATACTCCTTCCAGACCGACTACCTATTTCGTCCAGGATTTTAAACAAAAAATGGAAAACCTAGCTTTTACTCCAACGCGTACACAAACAAGGGAGTTCTTTACGCCGAAAAATTTAGACAGTTGTGATTACGTCTTCCTGCGAAAAGATGCAGTTAGAAGACCCTTAACCCCCACGTATTCTGGTCCACATAAAGTAATTAATAGAACGTCCAAGCATTTTACTTTACTTTTTCACGGAAAGCCTAACACAGTGTCAGTCGACCGGTTGAAACCGGCTTACATCGATTTATCTCATAAATCGCTTCCTGAACCTGAGCTAACATCTTCGACCCAGCCAGTGCAGCTTGCACCTTCAGTACCACCCGCGGAAGTTACTACCAAGTCTGGCAGACATGTTCATTGGCCTAGTAGATTTAAAACGTATATTACATATTGAGAAAAATTTCTCTATAAAACTTTCACAATCTGCGGGGTGGGGGGTTATTGTAGAATCAGATTCCTACATTTTTTTAAAATCTTAAATTTTGTGCAAGTTAAACACATAGAGGATCCCAACCAAATATAACAACTGATGTATTTTGATTGGTTGTAAAATATTAATTAGGTGTCGTCAACTACGTCCGAAGGTACCGACCCAAATTTTGACCTCTAGTTGACGCCATAAAATGTAAACATGTTCACGAGCCTCACCACGTGACCAAAAGAACTAATAAAAACGAAACTTCGACGCGACTTGGTCAGTGGGCACTTAAAATATTGAACCAATTCACTTGACTTCATTGGAAATCAACACAGCAAAGGAGCCGAACTTTATCTTCAATACAACAACAAACCTTGTCAACCATTTCCAGGCTTAACACTCATTCCCACAAAATATTCTATTCCACAGGAAGAATCCCTGGTTAATGAGCGATAACTCTATAACAATCAGTGAGTCAAGAACAATACTTTTTTCTATTTAATACAAAAACAAAAACAACTGTTTAATTTTCCTATAAAAACAAATATAGCTAACTACACCTTCTCATTTTCTCACATACAGTACAGTAACTCAAATTTTTTCAGTAACACACCCCAAAGAACTCTATTGTGTTTATCAACTTTTGCACTATATATTATGTATTTGTTGTGTTTATAAAAAATATTTATTGTTGAACAAATTCATAATTTCTTCTACTTGATTATTTCTCTTGCTGTTGTCTTTGTTACATTTCATATTGTAAAAATTGTAGAGGGTCAGTTTTTATTTCTATTTATAACCAATACAAATTGGCTGACCCACTATAACCTCAATGGCCACTTATATATTTACATAGGTTCCATCTCTGAGACAGAACACTTTTACCCAAAATATAGCATACCTTATGACTATATTTTTGTCATATATATATATATATATGTGTGTGTGTGTTGACTTTATTCGATGCTTGAATATATTTTAGTTGGGTTAAGCTTTGTGGCTAAGTCAGGTGCAAAATATAATACAAAATTTTAAATGATGATTTTCACGATATATAAGCAGGGTGTCAAGGTGTCTTCTGCTGCATAATTTTTCTCAAGTATTTTTTCTTCCATATGTTTTTGTTGGAAAATAAGCTGTTTTCAGATTTTGTGTGTTCGTAAGTCTGTGTGTGTGTGAACAATAAATAAAAGAAAGAAAGGAAGAAATTGATAAATAAAAAGTTTTTGAGGATAAGCAACAAAGATAAATGAATATCGTTGGAAAAACGAAAGAAAGAAAAAGAAAAAAATTAATTGTAAAACAGAAGAAACATTTATGAGAAAAGAGAAAAAAAAGCAGAAAAGTAAAAGAAAGAAAGAAAGAAAGAAAGAAAGAAACAAACAAACAAACAAACAAACAAACAAACAAAGATGGAATGTATATAGAAAAACAATGATTGAATACAAAAAAAGAAGGAAAAGAAAAATATGAAGGAATAAAATGGAAAACAAATCTTAGCATAAATAATAAAAATTAAAAATAATTTAAAAAACAGTTTGTGAATATTAGGGAAAATATTAAATATTATTTAACCATTTTTAGACGGATCGGCCTGGTGTGGTCAGCTCAACGCGATAATAATAAGCTTATCTTTTTCTAAAACTAGATATTCATAACTAAAATATTTTCTACCATAGAGTCTAAGCATAAATCTCACAGAATTTATATGGTATTGATGAGTTATCTTCTTTTGAGAGCTCACAAATTGAATTTAAATTCGATTTACGTTAAAACTTTCAAAATTTATAAATAAATAGTTTGGAAAAGGTGAAGTCGAACAAAAACATTAAAAACAGCAAAACAAATCAAAAGTGAAACAAAGACAGCAGGCAAAAATATTTTTCTCTTTCTTTACTCATTTTATTCAGAAATAATAATAATAATAATAATAATAATAATAATAATAATAATAGTTGCCGAATACAAAGCCGTATCCTGCTCTTTGTATGATAGATTGGTTGTCTTCGCTGAGTTTAATCTTCCATCGGCGCTTTTGTATTTGTTCACATTGCGTGCAATCCCAACTGTTGTACACATTACTAATATCCTCATCAAGGCCTCCCCGTTGTCTTCTTTTGGGGGCAACCGGCGTAGGGCCAAGACCTTAGCAATAAAAAGTTGTCCAACTGGGCGATTATTTTCAATATAACTTTCGTTGCCTTTTTCTTTTATAATTACCAAAACAACACACTCTTTATCTTATTTTGTCCTTACAACAATCAATGTTTAATAAGAGAAAAGCGGTAGCAAAAGTGGCCTTCACTTTTGTTGAACTGATCAAGAGATGACTGTAGCTTGTAATATTTGAAAAAAAAAGTGAAAGAAAAGTCATCTGGTCACGAACAGGTTATGAATGTACTTTTTATTAAAGTCAACCGGTAAACTTGTTGACAAAGCAATTCAAGATATTGAAACTATTGGACAAATATTTGTACAGATTTAGAAAATGATATTAGTCATGACGATTAATAAAAATAGGATTCTACAACATCTTAAAATGAATATCATCATCCTTTAGTCAAGTACATTGCCATGACACTGCTATTGAAGTTTTAGATTAATTCGCACCTAATAATGATTTCTTGCTAATAACCAAGCACTGGGTCATGTTAACAAGATAAGCTTTTTAAATCATTCTTGTGTTCTTAACTATCACAGTGTGCGCTTCATTAATTTGGCCTTGTGTCAGCCTAAACTAAGCTGCGTAAATATATAGACGTGACCTGTGTCTCATGCAGAGATAATATTACGTATTTCCCAGCAGTTCCGATGCTTGGCGTTCGAACCTAAGTAAAATCCATGATTTTGAATGCTGATTATAAATACAGTTCAATCTATTTCATCCTGTTTAGCCTTGTAATAAACCAATAAAGACTAGCGAATTTGCCTGAATTAACCAAAATACACGACAAAACTCTGTTTCAAAACCTTCAGCCCAAAACACTTAATATCCTATCGTAAAAGGCTAAAATTATAATTAAACGTAAGACACTCAGATATCTTATTTTAATGGGTTATAATTAATAAAAAAAAATTTAATAGCCTGTGTTAATAGCTGTAATTACAGGTAATAATGAAACATTTAATAGCTCATTTTATGGGTTGTAATTATAATGTATAATAAAACAATTAATAGTTCATTTTAGTAATTTATGAGTATAATTAATAACACAAATACTTAATACATGATCTTAACTAGCTAAAATTATAATTAATAGTAAAAACGCTTAATAGCTCATCCAACACACGCGCTATGCGTAACTCAAATTTGAAAAACTTATTTAATTTCCAAACTTTAGAATGAAATTTTGGAAATTCAATATAACATCAATTTTCTTAGGAAATATTCTTGAGATTCTATTAAATTTAGTTGTTAGTGATGTACAGAAAGTTACAGAAAGAGATTTTTTCCTTCCTTCCTTCCTTACCGGTCAGTGGCAATGCCGTGTTGGTTAATGTGCTTCTTTTTATACAGAACCTATTTGTCGATGTCGAATTTTCAATAGACTTTTTTCAAATTTAAAATGTGATTGGGATGTTTTAAAATAATCTTTTATCTCAGTTTTAATTTTCATTCGTTTTTGTAATGCCTGGGTTGTTATTTTTTAGCCACCGTTGTTCACAAGAAACCCATTTGGGAGAAGAAAAGCAGTTATTTACTGTTGATCACAAAACAAAACATGTGTGAAAATTCATTTCGGCGTCGTAATAGGTTTGATTTAAACGCAATTTGTTTTCTACAGCAACTGCGCCTTTGCTGGCCGAGTCGGGAGATCACACAGAAGCTGATTTGAAAAGCAATGAATATTTCTATGCCAAAGGCAAAAACTCACAATTCTAACATTACGTTCATGAAATTGCTAATGGAAGTTCATGCGAATTCAATAAAAAAAATTTTTACTTTCCAAATTCGACAAAAAATATACCTGAAAAAAAGAAAGGATGCTATTTCTTGAGAACCTTGCAAAATGTGGAAATAAACAATGTGTGTGTATTTTTATTGTTTTTTTTTTTTTTTTTTTTCTTCTTTTCTTTTGGAGCGACTGTATTTTGAGCGCTTCTTTTTAAAGTTAAACATCGAAGGTTCGTTTCGCAGTCAGAGGATGATAATAGCTACAGAATTTTCGTGCATTTTGTAAATCTTTACTTTTTAATTGTATAGAATTTATTAAATCGCCAACCATTGGAGATCCTATCTCCCGTTAACTAAAATTCACTGATATAATTCATGAATCTTAACAGGCGACTTGTTTTAATTTTTTCCGTTTCTCAGAATAAATGACTATTTAGTCAAAGATATAACCTAGTAAAATTGTTTCTGATGTACTAGTATAGACATTCTTATATTCTTACATTTTAAACATTTGTATTTTCTACAGTTTGGAAGTTAATTTGAAAAGTTAAATCTGTTAAAAGACTGTACACCACTAAGCGCTTTTATAAGCAATGAATTCCACTGGAAATAACTTGGCGTAGATGTTATTAAGATGTGATAATTTATTTAAAAATTAATTTTAATGAACACATTCTAGAAAACCAATCATAAGTGAGACACGAAGGACAAAGGCAAATGTTAAAAAAGGCGTGGATTAGAAAGAAAGAAAAGAAGAAAAGTGATAAAAAATGATTTTAAAAAGTAGGGAAAACGAGAAACTTGTTTTTAATGCTTTATAGAAATCACAGTATATATTTCATTTGTTTCTATAAATTCAAATTTCAGTTGTTCTGAAAGCTGATTATCTATTTGATGTTTTGAATGACTTTTAAGACTTTAAACTGAATATTGTTTATTGTGACTCTCTCTCTCTCTCTCTCTCTCTCTCTCTCTCTCTCTCTCTCTCTCTCTCTCTCTCTCTTAACGAAATTCAGAAAGGCATAAACAGATTGAGATAAATAGACAATATTCAGATAGACGAATGCATGTGAATAGAATGAATAGATATTCATATCTATCTATCTATCTATCTATCTATCTAAAATATCAGTTAAATATTAAATATCATCTCATTCTGTTAATCTCTATGTTTGAGTGAAATAAATATACACTTAAGTATGAACAGACTTACATACTGAAACAAAATCAACATTCATCAGGGATGTGGAAGAGTAGTGGCGTGTCAAAGATAGAAAGAGATGAAGAGAGAAAACAAGAGATAGAAAATAATCAAGGAAATATTTTTTAAAAGAGAGAAAACTGTCTACAACCGCAACTCGGATGAAAAATGAACTCACAAAAGGAAAGGATTCTTATTTGTGGAGGAAGTGGAGAAATGGGGCGAATTTTGACAAGAATCGATGAGGTCTTTGCCTAGAGAGACAGAGAGATGCACAACTAACTTGGTAAGGGGGTGCACTATTTAATACAGAGCTATTTGTAACATATGTTATTCGCAAAGAAGGTGGGGTTGGTGTTGATAACAGATCGTGGAAAGAGGGATGTTTTCTGCAAAGATATATAAGCAAGTAATTTTGCTAATGGATATGAAGTCTGTTTATTTTGTTAGGCATAATTTACTTAATTTTGTGTTCGGTAGTTGTTGTTGTTGTTGTTATTATTATTATTATTATTATTATTATTATTTCCTTTCATAGGATGTTTTTTGTCTGTTTCTTTACCTTTTCTTTTCTTACAGAAGGATACAAAATTGGATTCTCATTTATTTATTTTCAAAACCATCATTCCCGTGTAGAGTGCTTGAACCTGCGACCTCCGGTAGGCAGGGGTCAGTTATCCTATTATTTTTATTTGCATTCAGACTTCAAGTTTCGCATCGAAACAGAGAGAAAGAGATGATTGAACACCAAATCTGCGGAATATCTCACCCTCATCCCGAAAACAGTGACCCCAACATACACACCAAAATATTAATGGCACTAATAATAATAATAATAATAATAATAATAAAGAGGATGAAGAGAATCATCGTTATTTCGATGAAGAAGAAATAAAGGTATTACAAAAAGAAGTGTAAAAGAAGAAAATAAAAAGAAGGAAATTAGAAAAAGAACAAGAACGAAAAAGTGAAGAAGAAAAAACCGAATGACTGAAAAAGAAAATCTCAATATCAGTTAATATAAAATGAAAAAATGAAAGAGATGGAAAGATAAGAAAACAATTGTTTCAAAGAAAGAAAGAAAGGACGTACAAAGAACTTTTCGAATTGATCAAAATAAAAGGCAAAAATAGAAAAGGTAAACAAAAACGGGAAAAATAAGGGGAGATAAATCAATCTAAGGTAGCGGACACTATGACTAGGACCGGATGTTGTGTTGAATAGCAGTCTAAACAAGAAAAAGAAAAATTTGAGACGATAAAAGAAAGATGACAAAAAAGAAAGGAAGGAAAAAAGATTGGAGGAATTAAAGGATAAAAGAAAGGCAAAACTAAAAAGAAAAACTTTCAAAAAGGTAAATAAGAATAACATAAAAAGAACAGACACACGCACACACAAACACACACACACACACACATATATATATATATATATATATATATATATATATATATATATATATATATCGCATATATACCGGGTGTAACAGCAAAATTGTCCATATCGTGTAAAAGCAAAAATGTCCATTTTTCTAAATTAAGATCTGAGCCATTGTATCATAGAAATGATTAAAGATATCTTACACGAATTTTTCGTTATTTTTATAACACTATTGGACTCTAATTTGAACAATAAATATTTATAATTACTCTCCAAGCTTAACAGAAGAATCGTGATGAAATCGATCATAAACGAAAATGGCATGTTCATCATTAATTAATCATAGCTAACGGTCGGAAGCTCATGAAGTATTGATATAAAGTTCAAATATATATATATATATATATATATATATATATTTGAACTTTATATCAATATATATATATATATATATTGCAGGATCATTTTCCAACATTTAAGATGATCTTCGCCTTCTCTTAACTTTCTAACTTTCTATCTTGAAGTAACAAGGTGTCTTACAGGTTTCACGTACGATTTCATTTTCAAGTCTTTTTTCACTGCTCTTTGGACTGTCATTACTGAAACTCTTCTCTCACGTGCCAAACGTCTTATGGATTGAGTTAGATCTTTTCTAATTGATCTCTATAACTCTAAGTTGAAATGATGATCCCTCTTTCTTTTGTGACATCCTGATCCATTTTTCATCCCGACTCTTACGACAAATGGTGTCAAGATGGCTAAACTTAATTTCTGAAAATCTGGGAAAAGAAACTCAATTAGTGTCGTGTTTTATTTTTAAATATTAAACATTTTGTGGGATGGACAATTATGCTGTTATTGCAGTTACATATATACACTGAAGAGTATATATAGAGAATCATGTATCACAGCTCTTCAATATATAAATATTTGACATCAGTCGGAGATTCTTACCCCCAGTCTATCGGCGCACGCTACAGAGAAGTGTAATTTTTAACGCATTATATACGCGATATAAGCATTATATATATATATATATATATATATGGTGCGATGGTTATTTTAATTGAGTGCATGCGCATTGGTAGTTTTTGATTTTTTCGACTGCACAGTATAGTAGGATCAGTTGGCCACTGCCTATGAACAAAAGAAAACCATGACACAATTCACTCCGCCATAAATTTGGAAA